>JANAVB010031215.1:11463796-11518796 GCA_029216955.1 Iris pallida | reverse complement strand
TAAGTTTAAGGTACTCAATCACATTAAGAAAAACTCTTATCTAATTATTGCTGCTAATTGCCTTCCTTTGAAATAAACTGCCCTCTTTTGTCTCAGTAATTGATTCTTTGCTTGATCTGTCTTCAGGATGGTGGAGACACGAACGCATCGCTTTGGCCCAAGGGATACCACTGAGAGTTCTGCCACTTCTCGCTCGAATCAGCAGGACCCTGGGACCGTAGTACCTCTCGTTCCTGCTCAGGTGGGAGCGTCTGCAGCTTTTGGGGGTGCTCCTCCACCGGTTCAGAGGACTACCTCAGAGATTCCGGGGATGTTATCGCCACCGCCTAAAGGGACAGTTGATATGGCGCAGTTCCTTTCCTTCTTCCAGCAGATGATGGAGGCTCAGTGGTGCCAGTCGAAGGATATGAGGCAGGATATTGATAATGTCCATCAACTAGCCATGGTAGTAGTAGAGAAGGTGACTGCCCAGCTGCAGGGAGGATAGATATAGCCATACCAGCCGAGGACCCCGGGCATTCAGGACTTTTAGAAGATGCGGCCACGATACTTCAAGGGTACTGAGGGGATCCTATATGCCGATGACTGGATCGAGCATATAGAGGAGATCTTTCTCCTCGCAGAGATACCAGCTAGACTTCAGATAGAGGCAGTAGACAGCCAGATGCAGGAACTTACCTGTACATGATACCAGACCGACCCCAGGGTTGGTACAAAGGGACAGACATGGGAGGCTTTTAAGAAGCTCTTCATGGAGAAGTTCTTCCCCGACACAGCACTTGGCTCCTTAGAGACGCAGTTCGAGAACCAGGTTCAGGGGAACCAGATAGTAGAGGAGTATGCCGAAGAGTTCTACCACCTATGTAGATTCGTTGAGGGCCTTAGCAAGACGGCAAAGGCTAGAAGATTCAAGAAGGGCTTGGTCAAGGAAGTCAAGTCCTTGACCAAGAGTGACAGAAATGCTACCTTTAAAAAGATTCTGTCGGGAGCTATGGCAGCGGAGGACGACCTCGAATTGAAGCTGAAGAGAGGTCGTGATTCATGAAGCCGGCAGCAGTGGAGGCCCGGCCAAGAGGCCCCATTTTTACTAGCATTATCAACAGAAGCCGTCCCAACAGCAGCAGTTCCAGAGTCAGGGTCGTGTGCCTTTAGCAAAGGTCGTCCCAGCATTAGCAAAGGTAGATACAGCAGGCACCTAGATAGCGGCAAGTTATCAGTTGTACCTTCTGTAAGAAGCTAGAGCATAGATGGAACGACTGTAGGAAGAGACTAGGCAAGTGCCTACTTTGCAGTTCAGTGGAGCACTAGCTGAGGGACTGTCCCATGTCTTCCGGATGTACACCTCAGGAAGTAGGAGCCAAGGCTCCGGCAGGTCAGAAGAAGGGACCATTGCAGACTCAGCAGCAGAAGTTCATTCAGCACCAGCAGCAGGCCTGAGGAGGTCAGCATGAGCGAACTTTCGCCATGTCAGCAGAAGATGCAGAGGCAGTAGGAGATCTGATAGCAGGTTCTGTTATTCTCGACTCTTTTCCTACATTCGCTTTATTTGATTCGGGAGCTTCCTATAGTTTCATGTTTGTGTCTTTTGCTATTAGACACCATCTATCTTCTGAACTGTTGCCTAGGACTTGCAAGATCACGACTGGGGGTGGTATCATCCTCGTTAGTGATATTTACAAGAATCGGAGAGTCGTGTTGGGAGGCCGAGAATTGGGTATGAGTCTGCTCGTAATGCCATTACCGAACTATGATATTGTACTCGGGATGGATTGGTTGAGCAGGCACCATGTCAGTATAGATTATCGCGGTGGTAAAGTTCTTTTCAGAGTACCAGAAGAGCCAGAGTTTGAGTTTACTAGACGGAAGGCAGAGTAGAGCAGCGGAGTCTTCTATGGAGTTTCAGTAGAGGAGCAGAGTACGCCACATCCATTGATAGCTGAGTTCATAGATGTATTTCCAGAGGAGTTGCCATGGTTACCTCCGAAAAAAGATGTGGAGTTCTCTATAGACTTGGTGTCCGACATAGAGCCGATATCTTAGTACATCTATAGAGTGAACAACAGCGAGCTGGTAGAGTTGAAGAAGCAGGTGGATGAGTTAAAGGACAAAGGTTTCATTCGATCGAGTTCTTCACCATGGGGTGCACCGGTACTCTTTGTACCAAAGAAGGATGGATCGGTACGGATGTGTATCGACTACAAGGCTCTTAACAGCCTCACGATCAAGAACAAGTACCTGCTACCGAGGATCGATGATCTGTTCGATCAGTTGAGCGAAGCAAAGGTATTTTCCAAAATTTAACTAAGGTTAGGTTACCATCAAGTGAAGGTGAAGAAGGAGGACATTCCGAAGACAGCATTCAGGACACGGTATGGCCAGTTTGAGTTCATGGTGATACCGTTTGGGTTAACTAATGCCCCGGTGGTATTTATGAACCTGCTGAACAAGGTGTTCCACTAGTACTTGAACAAGTTCGTGGTGGTGTTCATCGACGACATATTGTTGTTCTCGAAGACCCCAGAGGAGCACGAGGAGCATTTGAGAGTGGTTCTAGAGACTCTCAGGAAGGAGGAGCTTTATGGAAAGCTCTTGAAGTGTGAGTTCTTCCTAGATCGAGTTGATTTCCTAGGTCATATTGTGACCGGAGATGGGATCTCAATCGACCCGAAGAAGATCAGAGCAGTTGAGGCGTGGACAATACCGAGTTCAGTTGCGAAGATTAGAAGCTTCTTCAGATTGGCAGGCTACTACAGGAGGTTCGTTCAGGATTTCTCCCAGGTTGCAGAGCCATTGACTACGTTGACCCGGAAGGACGCAAAGTTTATCTGGTCAGAGGAGTGTCTGGTCGCTTTTAATGAGTTAAAGAAGCGGCTGATGACAGCCCCGATTCTGATATTGCCATCAGGATCAGGCGGGTTCACTATCTACAGTGATGCCTCAGGAAAGGGTCTGGGTTGTGTCTTACAGCAGCATAGGAAGGTGATTGTGTATGCATCCAATTAATTACGTCCGTATAAGAAGAACTACCCTACTCATGACTTAGAGTTGGTGGCAGTTATCTTTGTACTTAAGTTATGGAAGCACTATCTATATGGAGAGCGTGTAGAGATCTTCACAGACCACAAGAGCTTGAAGTATGCGTTTACATAGAAGGAGCTCAACATAAGGGAGAGGAGATGGTTGGAGTTGATAAAGGACTGTAGAAGCATGGAAAATAATAAAAAAAGAGCCATGCGGCCAGGAAACCCCCATGCGGTTCGGAAAGTCCATGCGGCTCAGAGGACCCATGCGGCTTAACGCGTCTATCCGGCTCTGTGATCTCCAAGCGGCCCAGAGAGGTATCACGTAGCATACAAGCGACTCTTCCCTTACTGCATTAATGGCCTTGACGGCTGATAGCTCTGACAAGACGACAGCCCTGACACAAAGATGTAATTATGACTCTGTCATAATGACAGACTCCTATGAAAATGAAGGAGATCTCTGACATAATCCCTCGAGACCCAGAAAATGCCATGTAGCCTAGGCACGTGGACAGCATATGCGGCTCGAGCGGAGACTCCCCATACGGCTCAGGTCGAAGTTGCCCTATGCGGCTCAGGTCGAAGTTGCCCTATGTGGCCCAGATCGAAATAGCCCTATGCGGCTCAAGCAGACGCTCCTCCATGTGGCTCACGAGGACCATCTCCATACGACTCACGAAGGGGTTACCCGTTATGCGGCCACCTACGTCCATGCGGTCCAGAGTATCATGTGATTCGAAGGTTCGGGGGCCACTCCCCAACAGCCTTGATACGTGGCCGAGCTTATGCGGCTCAATCCTCATGCAGCTCAGATCTCCTCAGTGGCTTCCAGGACACGTGTCATAAAGCTAATCAATTTCCTAAATTTACTGCAATCAAAGATTGGGTCAAATCTCAATAATTTGGGACATGTGGCAGAAGAAGGAATTAAGCTTATTCATTCAGATTCGGAGACATCAGCAGATCATCAGAAGGGAGATTTATTCCAATCAACATTAGTTACTAAGAGGATTTGGCATAATCTATATTAATGGCCCAGATCCATTACACTCAAAACTAATGGCCCAGATTGATCGATCAACAGGCCGCCGCCACTTTAAGGGACAATAATTGTAAACCCTAATGATAGCATTCCCTTCTTATAAATAGCAAGGTGCCATTCCCTTGCGAAGAGAGGACCTTTTTTCGAGATCAGAGAGCTCCAGAATACTTGGAGAGAAAAAGCAGAGAGAGAGAGAGAGCAAAGAGAGTATTTCTTCAACGCCAAGCAATCTTCTGGATTCAAGGCTGCATACCGATCGTCCAAGGAGTAAGGCAGAGCTGCCGTAGCTTTCCCGAGCCTCTATCGTCACCCCCAGACTCTAAAATAAACAATTGTACTTAGACTGTTGTACTTAGGTTTTCGTCCCTAGGCTTTCTTTGTACAAGCGAGTTTGTATTGTGAAGTAAAAGTCCAGTCCTCCGATAATTGTTCTGCTCTTTTATATTTCATGGCAAACACGATGGCGACTCTGCTAGGGACAAACTTCTCCACGGCTGAGGAGTTGGTGACGCAATCGGATGCAGCAAAACTTGGATCCACGCAACAGAAGATGGTCGTCGCGTTTCGACCAACAGGCGTTCGAAGAAATGCTCTCTGAAGGAAGTGCCGGCCCGATCCAGAAGCGAACCCGCACAAAGAAAGCTCGCTGCGAGTGGAGGCCAAAATCGTTTGCTCCTTCACAAGCTCTGGACGGGATACTCTCTGCTACCCGAGACGGCGAAGGCGACTCTCATACGGCTCCACCTCGAGCCGTAGAGCACTCTGCTGTCCCCAAGTCAGACAGAGGAAAGCACTATGATGCTGGACTTGCAGGGACAAAGAGCGACTCTATGCGCCCCAAGAAGAAGCCGAGCACTCCTGTAGCCAAATCTACCAACCACATCCAGGAGGCTCATGCGGGTGAATCTACCAGCCGCATGAAAAAAGTCTATGCGGCCAGATCATCCAGCCGCATGAAGAAAACTCATGCGGCTGAGACTCCCAGCCGCATGAAGAACGCCTATGCGGCTACATCTGCCAACCGCATGAAGATTACTGATGACAGCCATATGACACCCACTCCGCGTGGCTCTGTCTTCGACCGCCTGTCTTATGGTCCTGATCTCTTGTGCTCCCAAGAAGAAATGTCTGACTCTCTCTAGCATCACCTAGACTCTTTCTACTATGTGCCTTTATGCACTAGAGCAAAGAAGTCTAGGGCAACGCGAGCTTGGCAAGCTCGGTCCGCTGGTCCAGTCTCTGACCATCCGAGCATCCCGCATACCGTTATGCGGGCCTCAGATGGAAAGTTGTACCGAATCACTCGAGTCCAGCCCCCGACGGCAAACGGACAGAGAGGTTCGCAAAAGTCTTCCAAAATCCAGGAAGCAAACATGGTCGATCTAGACCCATCTGACTTGCGTGAGGCCATCCTCCACAAACACAAGGAAAGAGAAGAAGCATCGGGGTACAAAGAGTCCTCCTACGGACGTCACTGCACCCAGGTCATCGTCAACAGCTGCTGCAATAACGCGACGGTGCGAGAAGACCGGCAGTCCGCCTTTCAAAGACTGCAACAGCCATCTTCAGAAGACGAGGTACTTCCTGTCGCCTCCTGCAACTCTGCTCAGAAAGTCTCCGCTGATGGAAGAGGGAAGAAGACAAGTGTTCCCAGCCCGAAGATTTTAACCACTTCAACTAAAAGACTGTCGTCTACGCAGGCGCCGACCACCGGAGTTTTCCAAGGTACTCATTCTAAGACGAAATCTACCACATTGGGAGATTCGTCGTCCACGACATAGGGGGTTGCTAGGACTGGGGGTAGCACTCCTACGAACCTCCACAACAATCCGATGTTCCAAGAAGACGAGCCGGGGGAGACAACTCTCCTAACAGATGCAGCAAACCCCGACGTCTCCGAGAACGCCCACGACTCCCAAGAAGAGATGAACTCGGAAACTGGGGGTACCGTTCCTTTCGAGTCTGAACCAGAAGAGAACATACCCACATACCCCGATGACTTCTCACTACTGGGATATGATTCGGAGGGCGCTTCCTCCACCGCTCCGTCCATCTCTCCTCATGTAAAGACGGTATTCATGACAGACAGCAGCCAAGGCAGTTCCAGCGATCGCCAACACATCGACACGTTCGAAGCCATATTGCTTGTCTTGGTCAAGTCTGTGGACGACATCAAAGCGGCCCTTCCAACTCTACAAGAAGGGACGCCTGGCCAAACAAACGCGGGTCCCGCTGTCAATGCGGACTCGAATTCAGCAGCACCGAACCCGGGCAACAATCCTCTTGAAACAACGGCCCCCACCGCCGTGGACGAAGCCCGCGAAGCAAGAAGAGAGGTCCAAGAGCTCCGAGCCATGTTTCACGCTCGAGAAAATTCTCAAGACCTCAGAATACGGCAACCATATCCTGCTGCATGGAGGGATGTCCCCTTTCCGCCAAGATATAAGCCGTTCAATATCAATCCTTATGATGGCAAGACCTCAGCAAGTCGGTACATCACTTACTTCGAGGTTACTACTGACCATCTGCCCCATGACGATGCCATTCTCACACGTTTATTCATCGGAGCATTGGAAGGGGTCGCCTTCGATTGGTATCGCAACCTGCCAGACAACTACATCCACTCCTTCGCCGGCTTCAAGCGCATATTCTTGGAGAGATTCTACGAAGTAGGGCAGGACATCACAATGTCCACCCTTATGGATGTTGTTCAAGGGGAGAAAGAACTGACAAGAAACTATATCGAGCGGTTTCGCCAAACCGCAAGGAAGCTGCCGTCTGGAAATTCGGATTCCTCCTTAATTAAAATTTGCCAAAAGAGATTGCTCCCAACAATCAGTCTCTGGATGGGCGAAAGTCAATTCAAGGACTGGAAGACGTTCATCATCAGTGCCACCAGCGCCGAAGAACGATTGAAGAAGGCCCGCCAATTGGGATTGCACATCTCGGACGAAGAGAACAAGGGCAAGCGTCCTAACACCAACAACGACAATGGGAGTAGCCCCTCCAATAATCGGGACAGCAGGGGTAAGCAGGTTATGGTGGCCGACACAGCACAGAAACCTGAGCTAAAGCCGGCAGACAAACAATGGCCGTAAATCACTTACTCCTTCGAAGACGGTCACGTCAAGCCCATCTTGGACATGCTTATATAAGAAGACAGAATTCAGCTTCCTCCACCAAGACGGGAACCTCGACCGGTAGACATGGAGAACCCAAAGTACTGCCATTACCATCGCTACATCCACCATCCCACACACGACTGTTACCAACTAAAACGGTACATCCAAAACCTTATCGATTCGAACGCGCTGGCCATCAATTTCGAAGAGGTAACGGTCGCAGCCAATATGGTGTCAGTACAATTCGGCAGCTTCCCTCTGACGTAAACTCAAGACGGTGTGGTCCCCAACCCTCTGGCGACAATGGAGATTGCTAATCTTTTACCTCCCCAAGATCAGGCTGCTGGTCTAGTGCCTCTCACCACATCACGAGGGGAGGTCATGTGGGTCCATCCAGACTTGGTATCAGAAGTGACTCAGCCCACAACATCTTCCATTTGTAAGAAGAAGAGTAGAAAAGTCAGATCCTGCCGCACAATCTCGGCAGATATCGAAGAAGCTACAGCCGTAGTCACGCGGTCTGGGGCACAATCCCAACCTGTGGCTGACAATCCGGCTGAAGATCATTAGCCCGCTACAACTGATGCTTCGGGACCGGCTCAGCCTCCGACGACCGACAAGCCTAGGCTGAGGGAGACTCGCTTTGACAAATCCCTCGTCGGGAGACTGTCTCTGTATCTTTACAGTCCCCAATCCAAATATCTCATGCAGAAACAAGGGTATGATTTGGAGACGACGCCAGGCTTGAACTATGACACTGGACGATGATTACCTTTGAAGCCACCAGTCCCGGCAGGCAAACCACGGGACTACTATAGCAAGACTCGATGTGGATTAGGGTATGTAACACCCGCGATGACCCCTAAAAGTTCAGATGAAGAATGCGACTGGCATTCACATTCGACCAGGTCACCAACGTCTGACTCGGATACCAGCATCGGAGACCTATTCAGGCAAGTCTTGTCAGTCAACATGGCATTCGTCGACGCTTATGAAGAAGATGAAGACATCCCTGAAATCCTCGAGCTAGAGCCGTGGGCCCAATAGCTGGATGCACAATGGGAAAAGCGATTCGAACAGAGAAAACCTCCTACTGAAGACGAGGTCATACAAGTAGACCTCGGCAGCGAATCTTCTCCAAAACTGATCTTCGTCAGTAAAAGCTTAACAGACGAAGAGCGAGAATCGCTGCTGGAACTTGTCAAAGAATATATTGATGTGTTCGCCTGGAGCTATGAAGACATGCCGGGATTAAATCCCGATATTGCTCTTCATAAACTCAACATTCGGCCGAATGCAAAGCCAATCAAGCAACAACAGCAACGCTTTCGCCCAGGCATCATGGACGCGATAGAAGACAAAGTCAACAAACTGATAGCCAGCGGCTTCATTCGTGAGGAGCAACATCCTGACTGGGTCGCCAATATAGTACTCGTCCTCAAGAAGAATGAGAAGATTCGAATCTGCATCGACTTCCACAATCTGAACGAGGTATGCCCCAAAAATGAATTCCCCCTCCCTATCACAGACATCATGATTGACAACACCTGCGGCTTCGAACGTATGTCATTCATGGATGGTTTCTCGGGGTACAACCAAATCAAGATGTCTCCTGACGACGAAAAGCATACATCATTTCGAACACCGATTGGCACATACTGTTACACAGTCATGCCTTTTGGTCTGAAGAATGCCGGCGCCACATATCAAAGAGCCATGAGCATCATCTTCAGAGACCACTTACGCAAGACGGTGGAATGCTATGTTGATGACATCGCCGTCAAGAGTCGTTGTAAGGGAGACCATCTGCAGGATCTGAGGACGGTATTCGACCTAATACGAGCACACAATTTGAAAATGAACCCCACAAAATCCTTCCTGGGCGTGTCTAGCGGGAAGTTCTTGGGCTTCTTCATCACCGCCCAGGGTATCCATGTAGACCCTGAGAAGACAAAGGCAATCATGGAGATGGGTCCCCCGAGAAATCTCCGCGAACTCAGAGGCCTTCAAGGGAGGCTAGCTTACATCAGGAGGTTCATTTCCAACCTCTCCGGGCGATGTCGACCATTCACCCACCTCATGAGAAAAGGCGTCTCATTCGTATGGGACAAAGAATGTCAGCGAGCCTTCGACAGCATCAAATAATATTTGTCGAACCCTCCAGTCCTAGTGGCCCCGGTTGCCGAAAAACTATTCCTGCTCTACGTACGAGCAATGGAACATTCCCTTGGGGCTCTGCTGGCACAAAACAACGATACAGACCATAAGCAAGCCATATATTACCTCAGTCGAATAATGATTGGGCCAGAGTACCGATACACCACCGTGGAAAAGGAATGCCTCGCCCTGGTATTCGCCATTCAGAAGACGCGATACTATGTCACGAGACAAACCATACATGTGATCTCACGAGTCAATCCTCTCAGGGTCCTCATGACTAAACCAGGGGTACTCAGCTCTCGCCTCGCTACATGGGCAATATTGTTGTCCCCCTATCATATGATCTTCGTCCCACAAAAGGCTGTTAAAGGTCAAGCCCTGGCAGCCCACCCGGGCTCGGAGTCGTCCAGAATATATGAAAAAAATCCCAGATGAGGTCGTCGACTCGCATACAACTTCCCACGATGATATATGGCAAATGTTCTTCAACGGTGCTTCGAGAACTGGACCCAAGGGCAACATCGTCGTCGGAGTCGGGATGGTGCTGGTTTCTCCTTTCGGATTGGTGATTAACCGCGCTTACTCTCTCACAGAACCCTGCTCTAACAATGTGGTCGAGTACAACGCTTTGGTCATTGGCCTCCAACTTGCAAGGGAGCTGGGGGTAGAATATCTTGAAGCATACGACGATTCTCAGTTAATTGTCAATCAGATCCGGGGCTCATACGAAGTTTGCCACGAAGACATGATCCCCTATCACCAGATAGCGATCGACATCATCTCGTCGTTCGAGGGGTTCTTCATCGAGCACGTCCCCAGACTCCGAAATATCAAAGCAGATGCCTTAGCAGGTCTGGTCGCTTCCCTAGCAGTACCAAATCATACTCAACAATCGGTGGATGTTATAGGCCATGAGCTGGTCTGCCCCAAGAATAACGTTCAATTCGTGGCAAGTTATTCTGCCCAGACGATCGACGATGTCCCGGATTGGAGACAACCATTCATTGACTTTATCGTCTACGACATCCTGCCCGAGAACCCAAAGGAAGCCACCTCCATCAGACGGCGTTCTCTCAGATTCTTCTATGATACAGAGATGAAAATGCTGTATCAGCGATCCTATGATGGATTATTGCTTCGGTGTCTGTCAAACGCAGAAGCCAAAGAAGCCGTACGAAAAGCTCATGACGGTATTTGCGGGGCCCATCAGCCTGGCCCTAAATTGTAAGACCGTCTTCGCCGAATGGGCTACTACTGGCCCACGATGGTTGCGGATGCGATAGACTATGCTAGAAAGTGCAAAGCCTGCCAAGCCTACGCGGACTTCATTTACCAACCATCCGAATTTCTACATCCAACAGTTGAATCCTGGCCATTCGAAGCATGGGGGATGGATATCATTGGTCCAATCACCCCACCTTCCTTCCGAGGACATCGCTTCATACTCGCAATCACAGACTACTTCTCTAAATGGGCGGAAGATGTCCCACTTGCAGAAGTCAAAACTTTGAACGTGATCAGCTTCCTTAAGTATCACGTCATCTACCGCTTTGGACTGCCCTGGAGGATCATCCACGATAATGGTCCGCAGTTTGCAAGCTATGCCTTTTATCGATTCTGTGACAAGCACTGCATCCAAAATATTGCTTCGACACCATACAACCCAGCAGCGAATGGGTTAGCAGAAGCATTCAATAAAACCATCATCAAGTTACTCAAGAAGTTCGTATCGTCCAACAAACGTGACTGGAACGAGAAGCTTGGTGAATGCTTATGGGCGTATCGTACCACAGTTCGAATAGCCACAGGAAATACACCATTCTCCCTGGTATACGGGATAGAGGCAGTTCTCCCATTAGAGACTCAAATACCCTCACTCCGCGTCGCTTTCACTTATCAATTGACGACAGATGATAACTACCAACGTCAACTACAAGAGTTAGAGGCCTTAGACGAAAAGCGCCTCCTGGCTTAGCAAAGAATCGAGCTATACCAAGCACGCATCTCCGGAGCCTTCAACAAGGAGGTTAAAATCAGAATATTCCAAGATGGCGATCTCGTTCTGGCAGTCCGGAGGCCGATGGTCATGACTCACAAGACCGCCGGCAAGTTCAAGCCAAAATGGGATGGTCCATTTATCATCGATGTTGTATTCTCCAACGGTGCTTACCGCCTCGCCAAGCAAAATGGAGACTTGCTCATATTGCCCATCAACGGCAAGTTCCTAAAGAAATATTATGTCTAAAAGACACATTCTAGATTATCGAGTCATCTACCCGCTGGTGCCGCTGAACTCAAACCCACAATATTCCAGATTATCGAGTCATGTATCCGCTGGTGCCGCTGAACTCACACCCACAATATTCCAGACTATCGAGTCATGTACCCGCTGGTGCCGCTGAACTCACATCCACAAACATTCCAGATTATCGAGTTACGTACCCGCTGGTGCCGCTGAACTCGCATTTCAACATTCCAGATTATCGAGTCATGTACCCGCTGGTGCCTCTGAACTCACATTTCGGTCACTCCCTCAGATAGCAAGTCATGTATGATCATACCCCTGAACTTTCTGCCTAGAAGAGATTCTCCCTCATGATCCACTACCTGCACTCCCAGTGCACAAAAAGGGTAACCGATCCACAAATTTTCAAAATGGCCATATCCTCATTACCTCTGAGTCGTTCCATTTCTACCAAAAACAAATCACCCCTCTACATAGAACTTCCATGTCCTCATTACCTCTGAGTCGTTCTATGTACCCTCCTTCATTGAGCCCACTCCTGCCATGTCCTCATTACCTCTGAATGGGAAGGCTCCGTCGAAGAAACCTTCATGCTTGTCATGTCCTCATTACCTCTGAGTAAGTATGATGATTCCCTTTCGACTTATTATCTGTACCCACAACCGGAGTACGCCAAGGATAATAGGTCCACAAATATCATCCGTTGAGTCCACTCTTGCCATGTCCTCATTACCTCTGAGTAGGAAGACTTCACGGTAAAACCTCCGTACTTACCATGTCCTTATTACCTCTGAGTAAGTATGATGGTCCTCTCTCATCTTATTATCCGTACCCTGAACTAGGGTACGCCAAGGGTAATAGGTCCACAAATGTCCTCTGTTGACCACAAATGTCCTCTGTTGACAACAAAAGTCCTCTGTTGACCACAAATATCATCAGTTGAGTCCACTCATGCCATGTTCTTATTGCCTCTGAGTAGGAAGACTCCACGGCAAAACCCTCATACTTGCCATGTCCTCATAGTCTCTGAGTAAGTATGTCGGTTCCCCTTCATCCTATGATCCGTATCCTAGGTTATGGTACGCCAAGGATAATAGGCCCACAAATGTCCTTTGCTAAGTCTCTTAGTACAGGCCCACTATTTCTCATCATGCCCTGGGAGCCCAGCTGCTCCATGGCATTCTATATCCCGATACTGGGAACGTCCACGACCACCTTGCCATAGAACTGTTCTAAGTATCCCCAGTCAAACTTGTTACCTATACCAAAAACCAAGGTATGCCATGGGTAACAGGTCCACAAACAAGTCCCCCATGCGGGGCAAACATCACCACAATATCACAGGTACAACAAGCAATGCAAATGAAGGATAGAATGGAAAGTACTCTTTATTTGAAAGACGAAAAAAGCATTACATGTTTTGGGACCACGTCCCTCTCAAAAAAGAAAAAAAAGAAAAAGAAAACAGGAACAAAACAAGAAGAAAAGGCCGACTATAGTTCAGCATTACACAACTCCAGGAGCCGGTTTCTCACCAAGGCAGTCCCCCGCTCAAGCCTCTGTTTAGCTCGGCGCTCGGCCTCTTAGGACAATTGCTCTGCGTCATTCAAATACATATACGCCTGCCAGTCGTTCTCTATCTTCTTCAGGACAAGTTCCAGATTGGCAGAAGCCCTACTAAACTTGTCAGTCTCATGAATCACAATCCCTTTCTCAGTACAAGCAGCTTCCAGCTCGGACTCCAAGAAGGCCAGCTTTCTCTGGAGCTCGAGGATTTGCTCCTGGGTGTCGGTTACCCCGCGGGAGGCAGCCGCTTTCCGAGCCGCGTAATCTTCAGTCCGACGGCTCCACTGATCATACAACCGAGTCAAATCCCGGCGGTCCTTCAATATAGCCGGCTTGAGCGATTCCTGGGCAGCCATCACCTTCTCTACCGCGGTAACGAAGAAATTGCGCTCTTGATTTATTGTCGCGGGTAGATCAGCCTGCTGTAACATACGAAACTGGGCCACGAGACGATCAGCGTCTAACAGCTTAGTCTCCAGAAGCGCGGCCGGTTCTCCTCTACCAGGGAGTGTTCTAAGGATATTTATCTGGCCACCGGCCATTGACGGGCCAGAGCAAAGGGAGTCCCCCTTTCTATAGCTGCCTCGATCCCCCTCTTCAGGTGGCGGTGGAAACTGTCGACCACGTCCTGGGGCACATCATCCAAAACCTCTGTAGAGGATGGTGTCAAAGGGAGGGTGGCAGGCAGTACCGAAGGAGTAGCCTCAGAACTTGCCGTCCCCGCCACCAAGAAAACAAATTCTGTACGAAAAGATGCATGAATGGCAGCTAGCTCCTCTTCCGTCGCCCGAAGAGCCTGGATGCTGGGCAGGATGGAAGGTTAACCCTCGAAACTATATTGGCAGAAGAGAGTACAGGAGGCATCATCCCTTGCCCCAGCCGTACTGCCACTTGGGTTCCCAAACTTGACCCGGCTGGAGGCCCCTCATTATCAGTTGGAAAAGAAAGAGGCACACATGCTTCCGTCTGATCCTCTCCGATGGAGTCCGCCCCGGCGATGACCGTCACCGGCAATAAAGGGGTGGGATCTGTACGTCCAAAGCAACCATTAATCGACGTAACCCGAAGGATAGGATGATGGAGTAAACAGGCTTCCTCACAAGTTAAGGTTTGACTTATCTTACCAGGGGAAGAGCATGGAGGCTGTGGCTCGTTCGGAGCTGGCGTAGTTTCCCTACCCGCGGCTTCCGAGCCGAAGTAAATCGGTTTCTCTGTCACAGCTATCCCTGAAAGGGAGCCAGCCAGGACAGTGTCATCCTGTTGAAGTTCAGATGTCTCAGGAATGGGCGTAGTAGAGCCCCCATCCCCCTGGGTTGAGGTCCCAGCAAGATGAGACTCCTCAGGTGCCTCCGGAAGAACCCCGACAGAAATGATAGCAGTGCACACGTCACTGACCAAATGGGACAAGACCGAATCGACCTCGAAAATCGGGTCCTGAGAAGCAAACTCATCTGACGCCTACAAAGAGCAAAAGAAAATGATTAGGCCATAGTTTGGAAAAAAGAAGGAGAAGGTAGCTGCAATTCAAATCACCTCAGAAACAGCGTCAGCATCATCAATAAACAGCCTGCGGCGCCTTACCGCAGCACGCTTCGAGGAGTGGGATCTGCCATCATCAGTATACGTACGCCTGTTTCATTTATACGAAGGAGCAGGCACAGCAGGTGGTTGATCCTCCACTTGTAATGCCCCAGTCCCAAAATACAAAGGACTATGAACGTAGACATGCCAGCTGTATTCATACGAAGTATACTCCAATATATGGAAGCCTCGTATAAATACATAAGCTGTAAAATGCAGTAGAACCATAACTAATCTCATCCACGAAAAATAAATGAATAAAAGACATCATATAAAGATAATGAATTGTCTTGATACAATATGTTGGGCAGAGACAAATCTACTACCAACAAGTAAAGGAAAAATACATAAGAAAAGATATGAATTTGGCGAGTGAAGCGAAGACGATCCAAATGCAATCATCCTCGAAGAAATAGCGATGATCACGGCTAGAGCTAGAACACCTGCGAAAGACAATAGCACACACCTGGAGAGATAACCAGGTCCTCAGAGGGACATAACAAGACACATAATATTATGCCATATAAACTGAATAAATATTGCTCAAATAAATAAGTAAATCGAATTATAACATGGTCCAATACGCACCTACAGAACGAGCGTACCATCCCCCCAACCAAACAAGGACAGAAGATGGTAAACTAATTCACGGCGACGTATCTTTCCATGCTATGAATCCAATATGGTATCCGGACCCCAACAAGGTTCAATACCTTCTCATCGAAGTAGTAAGTCACACCTACAACCAAACAAGGACAAGATGTGATGAACTAATTCGCGACAAGTTATTGTTCCAAGCCACGGTCAGATACAAGTACCCAAACCAAAAGTACTCGTACCTAACGGATAAAGGTGCCTAACCGGTCTAAGTAATATGTAGTTAAGAACAATCCTTCCTACGCATGGGCCCTGGCTGAATAGGATCGCCATGGTCCCTCCTTGGGTACTAGAGGCCCCATCAGTAAGAGCATGACGTTCCGCAGAATCGTCAGTGGCCGTCAGTAATCATGGGTCATCAACCCCGTATCTCCAGCGGAGAGTCCGGGTCACAAGGGAAGTGCATCGAAGCCCATACGCTAAGGAATTATCCTCCCCGCCCAATGCCTACTGTGTTGTATCCACAAAACAAACCACTATAATCGCTAAGTCAAACTAGCATGCAACCTCTATAAGCGGTTATTCCTATCGCACGGCTTGTACGTACTGGTGGCCAGCCAATCACGCATTTTTGTGTCCTACTTGCGACACACAACTTCGTGTTACAACGTGTCAAGGCCAATGAATGCAACACACAAGATGGTCCCTTAATCTAGGTTTAATTTGTAAGAAAATAATACACAGCAGGAAATATAAATGAACAGTAAGTTCTAACAGTTATGCCATATATCACAGTTTATTTTGCATAAAGAAAATAAATAATGCATAAAATATGAGCTAAAATAATTAAACAAATGGCAAGGTGTCTTGCCTGAGGTCCTTGCTGGTGAAACCGACAATTCCGTTGGGTACAGAATAGTCACAGGGCTACACAAGATAACTCAGACGATGTGACAAACTTCTAAAATAAAAACCAAAAATAAAATATTCTGGAAAATTTTTGGGAAAAGTATATGATATGTATTTTTCTGTCAGTATTCCGAAACTTCAAACGGATCGTGATTCTGATTTCCGGTTCTCCCAGAATCTCAAAAACACTAAAACGTGTCAGATTTCGGACCACTAACACTCCACAAATTTTCCAGAAAATTAAGTTCCGAATTTATGAAAATAAAATTTACATTCAGAAAATATACCTCAATACGATTCAGTTGGGAGTTATGGTCATTCGAAGTTGCTACAACCTTTAAAAATTGAGGCTGAATTTATGACGAAAAAAGAGAGAAATTTTGACAAGGATGGTTTGAAAGATGATTTGTGGTGAAAATAATATGGAGGAGTACCTGCCTATTTATAGGATGTGGAAATTTCCAATTAGATAAGAATTAGGATTCCTTTAAACCCAATTTAGATATTTCTTAATTTAATTTAAAAACAATCAAATCCAAATCCAAATCTAATTTAAATCAAATCAAATTCTCTTAGTTTAAAATCAAATCAATTAAATCTAATCTCAATTATAGATATTAATTTAATCTATTTAAATAAATCCAAAAATCAAATCAAGATTCAAATGGCCATAATAACTTCCAAATATATTTTTCAAAATACCAATAATAATAATTTCGAAAATAATAATTATTTTTAAATATCTTTTTGAATAATAAAATATTAATATTAATAAATCTCGAAAATTATATTTTTATTTAAAATAGACAAATAAATAATTACGAAATATATGTATGCATAAATATTCTTTACATAATTATGCTTTTCCTAGTATACAATAAAATATTATTTATGATTAATAACTGCTAAAAACAAAAAGGCTTTTTATAGCAAGAATAATAATTATATAATATTTTGAAAGTGTATAATAAAATAGAAAAAAATATTTTCTAAAATATGTACGCTCGCACATATTCGCACTTGACGAGCAACTACGAAAAATAAAATTTCGTGCGCGACGTATAATACGACTATACGACGTACAATACAAAATTTTAAATCAGTACCAAATTTAATAATAAAGAAAATAATAGAAAATTTAGGGGTTTTACATCCTACCCAACTTAAAAGAATTTCGTCCTCGAAATTAAGAATTAGGAGGGGGTGAGAAGGCACAACAGTAGATAGGAGGGTTCAAAAAAGTTTATATGGTCGTAGTCTAGGTTGAGGGTATGATTAAGAGACGATTGTAATCACTCTTAAATTCAAGTGATTAGAAAGTCAAGATTGTAAATTTAGTGTCGAGGGAAAGGTCGAGTAGTTCAAGACAAAGATATGGTTACATTGGGTGGTAATGGTCATGGTGATAGGACAGTTAGAGGAGTTTTAGTACGACGCTTTCGTCCTTCTAAAATAGGTGAAGGCGAACGCAATATAGAGTTCGAAGGAGGCGTTATCGAATACGAATACGTGGTTCAAAGGCGACCGAATAATTCAAAAGGAGTTATCAAGGCAGTCGCGAATGGGACTCTAGAGGACAAGTTTAGCTATGTTCCCATCCACGTAGAACGATAGATAAAAGCGAACCAAAGTGCACTCGGTTGATCAGACCATTATGCACCGGTTCTGATTAGACAATATGTTAGTGGGTGCACCCAATAAAATATGTCAGGATCAAGCTCGAAAAGAATAAGCTTGCAAAAACTAAAGCTAATTTAGTAGCATGAGATTGTCAAATATGAGTAATGGAGGTAATGATGAAGGAAATTAAATAGTCCAGATCTTTTAAAATCAAGTATCGTCCGAAGTGTGGGCCTATACAGTTGTCCTAGTTTTCCTCACTTACGGTTTGGTAGACTAGATAAGGTAGGGTTCTCTGAATTTATAGTCTAAGTGATCTTACCAATGTGGTCCATAAGGAAAAAGGTTTGTTAGGTGGTGTGGTATTCTACCCAACTTACAAGAGTTAAACTAGTAGTGTGATGGGACCGTGGGACAAGCAACCAAGATAAAGTACAACGCTAAGCATTAAGGAATTTAAGTAGAACAAAATCACATATTGGGTCGAAAGAATTGAGTCGAGGTTGAATCCCTATCCGTGGTCAAAAATATATCAGTATCATGGTAAAGATTATAGTTTGGCCATTTTGACCATAAGGTCATATCAAGAAATAGAGTACAAGGAGATGGATTTTGATGGGACATGATATGTCTACAGTAAGGTGGGCTTGTCTAGGTCTTATACGTGAAATTTGCTGGAAGGAAAAGTGTAGTGTTGTACTCCAAATATACAAGTCACGGTAGGGGACGCCAGAAGATCAAAAATAGAAAGTGAGAATTCACGAGGTGATAATTAATGCACAACAATAAAGAAGATCAAGTAAAACACGAAATAAAATTAATTAGAGAATCCCGTAAAAATAATTTAGGAACAAATTTTGGAGAGAAGATAGTCTCCTAGATGAATACAGTTAAGGAACCATTAAATGATTATTCAAACTGCAAATGGGTTAGAAGGTCGCAATTAAAAGGTCTAGAATTGAAGAAAGGTCGCGTAAGTCGAGGTGGAATACAGTCACCTAGCTGGATAGATGACTAACAACACTTGTGTATATACTACTATCATGGTCATAAGTGATATGGCACTTAGTGTGGAATACTTCTAACTCATTAGGGCTACCTTTGTGGCCTACCATTAATATTTTAACTCGAGTTTCCTCCAAAAAGTTTAAAAAATAAACTTTCAAAAATAAACCACCAAAATTTGTATTCACTCCAAGCTGTTCAAATTCATCATAAAAATTTAAATCACTCTCATAAAATCTCAAAGCAAAATTTTATCACGTTACCACTAACCTTTTCCAAAATTAACATTTAAATTCAACTATTTAACTCAAGAGTTCATAATTTACGAATCCACAAAAATTTCACAATCCATCAAAATTTAACACTCTCAAGTTTTCAAATAACTCATAATAAAACTCTCAGCATATTAAAAGCAATCTCAAAAATTTAGCTCAATGCTCTCATCAATTTTAACTTCCATTCATGCTAAGTTATTCCAACAAAATCACAACTTTTAAATGGTAACTTTCTTTAATCAACCAAAATAACTTTCCATCACATCCTTCAAAATTCTTCCAAAATTTTAATATTAGCAATCCCGCATTAAACTAAATTTTCAAATAATCTCATCAGTCAACATCTTTTTTTTATTACCAAAAATCTAAATAGATTTGTAAATCCTCAATCATAGGACACAATTTAAAATAAAGAAAAATTCTCATAAATCATTTTCAATTATTGTAAACCAAAAATTACCATCATTACTTCCGCTTAAAATTCAAAATTTACTAAATACGAAAATCGCAAGTTGTACAACTCAGTTTAAATAATTCCTACGGCCATTTTTAAAAGCTAAGATCATTTTCAAACCAAATTTATAACTGTTCAAAGGTGTATAACTATAATACAATAAATCATAAACATCAAAACTCAAAAAATCAAATAAATTCATATTTGTACAAAGATGTATATCTATCACCCAAAACTCATAAATATTACAACTCGAAAAGCAAATCAATTTTATACTTGTGCAAGGATGTATAACTATAATACAATAATTCATAAATATCAAATCTTGAAAATCAATCAATTTCTTGAACCAAGTATGAAATTCTATAAATCCTCTGGTGTTTACTATTTAGAAATCTCAAGGTTAAAACTTTCTGTGGTAATATCCTACTTTACCAATTACTAATCATTAAATCACACAAAAAAATATTTTTAACTCAATTAGAGTCTTGAATGTATTCCAATTGCCAATATAACCATTCTAGCCATGTGTTTGACCTATGAGCACTAGTGTAGTCATCTTCCTAGTTGACACTAAGCACGAAAATAAGAATCAACGGTAGAAAGGAATCAAGCAAGATACAATTCAAGGAAGTCGAACAAGAGTTCGGAATTTGAAGCCAAGGGAAGATGTCAAGCTGTATGGATGAGATTCCTAGATTCTAATCCTATGTTGCAGGCTCACATAGATATAATTACGTAACCGAAGTGACAAACTCGACCCGCATGGGCCACCACAAAAATATGTAACGCCCCAGTCCCAAAATACGAAGGACTAGGAACGTAGACATGCCAGCTGTATTCATACGAAGTATACTCCAATATATAGAAGCCTCCTATAAATACATAAGCTGTAAAATGCAGTAGAACCATAACTAATCTCATCCACGCAAAATAAATGAATAAAAGACATCATATAAAGATAATGAATTGTCTTGATACAATATGTTGGACGGAGACAAATCCACTACCAACAAGTAAAGGAAAAATACATAAGAAAAGATATGAATTTGGTGAGCGAAGCGAAGACGATCCAAATGCAATCATCCTCGAAGAAATAGCGATGATCACGGCTAGAGCTAGAACACCTGTGAAAGACAATAGCACACACCTGGAGAGATAACCAGGTCCTCAGAGGGACGTAACAAGACACATAATATCATGCCATATAAACTGAATAAATATTGCTGAAATAAATAAGTAAATCGAATTATAACATGGTCCAATACGTACCTACTGAACGAGCGTACCATCCCCCCAACCAAACAAGGACAGAAGATGGTAAACTAATTTACGGCAACGTATCTTTCCATGCTATGAATCCAATATGGTATCCGGACCCCAACAAGGTTCAATACCTTCTCATCGAAGTAGTAAGTCACTCCTACAACCAAACAAGGACAAGATGTGACGAACTAATCTACGACAAGTTATTGTTCCAAGCTACGGTCGGATACAAGTACCCAAACCAAAAGTACTCGTACCTAACGGATAAAGGTGCCTAACCGGTCTAAGTGATATGTAGTTAAGAACAATCCTTCCTACGCATGGGTCCTGGCTGAATAGGATCGGCATGGTCCCCCCTTGGGCACCAGAGGCCCCATCAGTAAGAGCATGACGTTCCGCAGAATCGTCAGTGGCCGTCGGTAATTATGGGTCATCAACCCCGTATCTCCAACGGAGAGTCCGGGTCACAAGGGAAGTGCATCGAAGCCCATACGCAAAGAAATTTTCCTTCCCACCCAATGCCTACTGTGTTGTATCCACAACACAAACCACTATAACCGCTAAGTCAAACTAGCATACAACCTCTATTAGCGGTTATTCCTATCGCACGGCTTGTACGTACTGGTGGCCAGCCAATCACGCACTTTCGTGTCCTACATGTGACACACAACTTCGTGTTACAACGTGTCAAGGCCAATGAATGCAACACATAAAATGGTCCCTTAAATCTAGGTTTAATTTGTAAGAAAATAATACACAGCAGGAAATATAAATGAACAGTAAGTTCTAACAGTTATGCCATGTATCACAGTTTATTTTGCATAAAGAAAATAAATAATGCATGAAATATGAGCTAAAATAATTAAACAGCAAATGGCAAGGTGTCTTGCCTGAGGTCCTTGCTGGTGAAACTGACAATTCCGTTGGGTACAGAATAGTCACAGGGCTACACAAGATAACTCAGACGATGTGACAAACTTCTAAAATAAAAACCAAAAATAAAATATTCTGGAAAAATTTTGAGAAAAATATATGATATGTATTTTTCTGTCAGTATTTCGAAACTTCAAACGGATCGTGATTCTGATTCCTGGTTCTCCCAGAATCTCAAAAACACTAAAACGTGTCAGATTTCGGACCACTAACACTCCACAAATTTTCTAAAAAATTAAGTTCCGAATTTATGAAAATAAAATTTATATTCAGAAAATATACCTCAATACGATTCCAACAAAAAAAATTGGAGGTCAAAAGGAGTCCGGAGTTGGGAATACGATTCCAACAAAAAAAAAACTGGAGGTCAAAAGGAGTCCGGAGTTGGGAGTTATGGTCATTCGAAGTTGCTACAACCTTTGAAAATTGAGGCTGAATTTATGACGAAAAAAAGAGAGAAATTTTGACAAGGATGGTTTGAAAGATGATTTGTGGTGAAAATAATATGGAGGAGTACCTGCCTATTTATAGGATGTGGAAATTCCCAATTAGATAAGAATTAGGATTCCTTTAAACCCAATTTTGATATTTCTTAATTTAATTTAAAAAAATCAAATCCAAATCCAAATCCAAATCTAATTTAAATCAAATCAAATTCTCTTAGTTTAAAATCAAATCAATTAAATCCAATCTCAATTATAGATATTAATTTAATCTATTTAAATAAATCCAAAAATCAAATCAAGATTCAAATGGCCACAATAACTTCCAAATATATTTTTCAAAATACCAATAATAATAATTTCAAAAATAATAACTATTTTTAAATATCTTTTTGAATAATAAAATATTAATATTAATAAATCTCAAAAATTATATTTTTATTTAAAATAGACAAATAAATAATTATGAAATATATGTATGCATAAATATTCTTTACATAATTATGCTTTTCCTAGTATACAATAAAATATTATTTATGATTAATAACTGCTAAAATTAAAAAGACTTTTTATAGCAAGAATAATAATTATATAATATTTTGAAAGTGTATAATAAAATAGAAAAAAAATATTTTTCTAAAATATGTACGCTCGCACATATTCGTACTTGACGAGCAACTACGAAAAATAAAATTTCGTGCGCGACGTATAATATGACTATGTGACGTACAATACAAAAATTTAAATCAGTACCAAATTTAATAATAAAGAAAATAGTAGAAAATTTAGGGGTTTTACACCACCACCTCGTCCAGACCAGTAGGCGGCTGACCCGCCACCCTTTCTTCCGACATAATAGGGGGCTGATTCCCCACTTCCTCGTCTGAAGAATGCGACGAGTCATCAGCGTCTTGCTCATTATCCTCTTCGTCCACCGCAGTGGACTCTGAGTCCGGCACAGGAACCCCGTTCGCCCTTCTCTTCCTCTTCTTGGATCCCTCTGGCTTCTCGACCAAGCCAGTGCCAGCAATGAAGCTAGTATTCATGTCAAAGTCGACAGGAGGCTTGCTCGCTGCAACATGATAAAGGGCTGCCATGTACAAAATATCCCCTGCCGTCTTAGCATCAGGGACCGAGAAGCTAGTCCGGGTATGGACCGCATTGTAATAATGCCAAGCCCGGATGCCATCAAGGACGCTGCCCTCAAAGCCCAGGCAAGCGCTAGGGCAATCAAGGAACAGCTGACTATACCCGAATTGACAGAAAAATCTACTGGACAGATAAGGCTCAGATATACGTTATCTCGATAACGATATACCAGGTGCGCGGGGCGAATGTTGCGCAGCCAAAGAAGCATCTTCTCAGATAAGAGTTGGGAAGGATCAACGCCGTCAATATGTACTCCCCTCACTTCTCTAGTGGTAAACTGAGGGAGAGAGACAAAGAAGTCGGGCCTGTCAACTCTCGCCAACGCCCTCCGACAGGCTGGCATGGTGTCGTACTCCCAAGGCTGATGACGGTATCGAAAAAGGAAGGCGTCATCAACAGTAACATCTTCTTCAGTTCCTGGCCTCATCAACGACCGGTAATGTATTAATAACCACCCCACGAGATAGTGGTATGGTAGTTCTATCCGTTCAAAGTCCAGCGTCGTCTCACGAGCAATGACTTTGGACGAAAAGGCGCGGAGGCCGTGGTGTATGCTACACACCATAGCCGGGAGAAGGGCCAATCTTAGTTTGAAGACCAGCTTCACAGCCGGGAGAATGAAATGGCGACTGATCCTTTCCATGGAACCTGTTCCTCCCGAGACTACGTA
This sequence comes from Iris pallida, assembly GCA_029216955.1. Lineage (NCBI taxonomy): Eukaryota > Viridiplantae > Streptophyta > Magnoliopsida > Asparagales > Iridaceae > Iris > Iris pallida. The sequence continues at coordinate 11,494,736 of JANAVB010031215.1, read as the reverse complement.
ATTTCGTAGCCACACCATCAAGAACCCGGCCAAGATTGCTTTATCGGACATTTTTCGGGTACCGTAGTGGAAGTAACTGAAGGAGTCAGTGCGGCTCCCAAACTTATCACGGGTGGACCTCGACCTTTTGCCCTTCAATATCATGTCCTTCACCTCCTCCGGGGTTTGAGGACCTCGAGACGAAACCCGATCGGAAGGACGTAATTTGAAAAGATACGCAACCCAGGCTGTGGTGTGAGGGGCGTTCCCTTCTGAGCTATTTTCTTTCTTGATAGCGATCTGGTGACAGATGCTATGATGGCACAACAGCTCTCGGTACACGGCGACGAAACCAGGAAATTGTCGATCCAGGTCATCGAATTTCTCGTTCGTCGGGGTATATACTTCAAAGGCCTCGCCTCCCCACGGCAACTTAGAAACATTATGCATCTCATGGAGAGCAAGCCCCAACTCTCCTCCGGGCACGAAGAAAGTCCCTGTACGCCGGTTATACAACTCCAAAAGGGCCATGAACAAAGGCTTGTTAATAGGCAATCCGTAACAGGTGCCTCGGATGGCGTAGTAAAGGTCAATCTCCTGAAGGGACTCCCGGTAGTTCCTCAGGACCCATGAGGTAAGATTGGCCCATGTAGGAATGGGGTTTATCCAATTCAGTAGCGACAACCTGCCCACAGGATAAGACCCCTTGCGAGCGAGCTGATTCAGAAAGGTATCAGCTCGAGTAAAAGTGAAGTTGGGACCAGTCACGTTTATAAAAGTGCCAGGGAGCAGCCCCATCACGCTCCGACTAACTGAATCCTTGCCCGCACATGCCGAACTCGTACGTCTGTTATAGTGGATGTTGCCCACAAACATCCCCTGTTGGGTGGGAGTTAGGGAGCCCACCATTATCCTGCCCAGCGGTACCATGTTGAACCATGAGAGGAGAAAATGCTGCTCCATCTCGGAGATATGAATTTCTACCCCGTCTATATAAAAGTCCCAGTTCTCAGAAACATCCAGCAATCGGGAGTTCTTTATGGAAAAAGCATCTCCAAAGAGAAAAGCCGGTTTCAGATGTTCTCCATCCAGTCTCCCCGAATTCATCATGGTACAAAGGAAGTGGAAAGGCTGGTTATTGATGACAGCCACCATATCCAAGGGTTCATCAGCAGGAAGCTGATCTGATATATGTCGAACTAAGCCATCGAGTCGTACGCCCACGACAAACTGAGCTGAACCCACTAGAAGTTCTCCGGCCGGGTTGGTTGGGAGGTTCACAAGAAAAGCACAAAAGAAACAGGATTAAAAGAAGGGTTAAAACGAAGTCACTTAAAAAAAGTTTCTCAAAAAGAAGTTTCTATGGGCCTATGCGGCTCGGATCGACGAAGCCTTATGCGGCCCAATTCAGCTAGGTTTCATGCGGCACGGCCTTAAATAGAGCCTATGTGGTTCGGGTCAACACAGCTTTATGCGGCCTAACTCAGTCGAGAGTTCCGTATGGCACTGATTCGATGGCTTATGCGGTTCAGATTAAGACTTATGCGGTTCTATCTTGCAGAGGAGTTTTATGCGGCGGGAGTCAGCAAAATTCTATGCAGGCCAGTTTGTCAGGAACATATGCGGCTCCGGTCAAAGGAGACCTTATGCGATTCATGTCCAGAAGTAGTCTTGCGACTCAAAATCCCTCTCTCATGCGGCTCATACAGGGGGAATGTCCTATGCGGCTCAGATGCGAGAGGGTCATGCGGCCCATACAAACGTATACGGCTCCATCATGATCAGGCTTGAACCATCCAAACGATGAAGGCTTGTGCATAAATCATGTAACAGAGCCATGGGTTCTTAGAGTTCAAAATGTTCAAAAGAGATCCTTACACTTGAAAGCAGGGTGAACATCACGATGCACTTCGGGCACGGCGACCGACGAGGAAGCCGTCTTCTTGTCTTTTGCGGCGGCAGAGACGGCCTTGGAAGACTTAGGAGCCATTTGCTTCGACGGTCGAAAAAAAACGAAGATAAGGAAGAAGAGACAACAGAAAGTTGAATGAAGAAAAGAGTAAAGGAAACCCTCCGACCAAACTCATCCATATTTATAAGCAAAAGTGAGGCGTTTCGATTCCCGTGCATACACGAAGACCGACTCTTCAGTTATCGAGGTGAGCCGCCTAAAATGAAGGCCAAACTCCTGGGATCCCGTACCAAAAAGTAGCCTTTAAAACTGATAGCAGATCAACAGCATTTAATGCAAAGGATTGCCATACGTGGTAACGGTGACGTAGCATAAAGCCCATACGGCTGACATATCTATGCGGCTGAAACTTTCATGCGGCTAAAGATGTCTATGCGGCTAGGACCTCATATGCGGCTAGAAAGAGTTTGCACATGGCCGTGCTTCTTATTCAAAGTATTTCAATTTTGTAAATTGAAAACTTTGAAGGGGGTCTTGTAGAAGCATGGAAAATAATAAAGAAAGAGCCATGCGGCCAGGAAACCCCCATGCGGTTCGGAAAGTCTATGCGGCTCAGAGGACCCATACGGCTTAACGCGTCTGTGTGGCTCTGTGATCTCCAAGCGGCTCAGAGAGGTATCACATAGCATACAAGCGACTATTTCCTTACTATATTAATGGCCTTGACGGCTGACAGCTCTGACAAGACGACAGCCCTGACACAAAGATGTAATTATGACTCTGTCATAATGACAGACTCCTAGGGAAACGAAGGAGATCTCTGACATAATCCCCCGAGACCCAAAAAATGCCATGCAGCCTAGGCGCGTGGACAGCATATGCGGCTCGAGCGGAGACTCCCCTTACGGCTCAGGTCGAAGTTGCCCTATGCGGCTCAGGTCGAAGTTGCCCTATGCGATCCAGATCGAAATAGCCCTATGCGGCTCAAGCAGACGCTCCTCCATGCGGCTCACGAGGACCATCTCCATGCGACTCACGAAGGGGTTACCCGTTATACGGCCACCTACGTCCATACGGTCCAGAGTATCATGTGATTCGAAGGTTCGGGTTCCACTCCCCAACAGCCTTGACACGTGGCCGGGCTTATACGGCTCAACCCTCATGCGGCTCAGATCCCCTCAGCGGCTCCCAAGACACGTGTCATAAAGCTAATCAATTTCCCAGTTACTGCAATCAAAGATTGGGTCAAATCCTAATAATCTGGGACCCGTGGCAAAAAAATAAATTAAACATATTCATTCAGATTCGCAGACATCAGCAGATCATCATAAGGGAGATTTATTCTAATCAGCATTAATTACTGAGAGGATTTGGTACAATCTACATTAATGGCCCAGATCTATTACACTCAAAACTAATGGCCTAGATTGATCGATCAACAGGCCGCCGCCACTTTAAGGGACAATCATTGTAAAACCTAATGATAGCATTTTCTTCTTATAAATAGCAAGGTGACATTCCCTTGCGAAGAGAGGACCTTTTTTCGAGAACAGAGAGCACCAGAATACTTGAAAAGAAAAAGCAGAGAGAGAGAGAGAGCAAAGAGAGTATTTCTTCAACACCAAGCAATCTTCTGGAGTCAAGGCTGCATACCGATCATCCAAGGAGTAAGACAGAGCTGCCGTAGCTTTCCCGAGCCTCTATCGTCACCTCCAGACTCTAAAATAAACAATTGTACTTAGACTGCTGTACCTAGGTTTTCGTCCCTAGGCTTTCTTTGTACAAGCGAGTATTATTGTGAAGTAAAAGTCCAGTCCTCCGATAATTGTTCTGTTCTTTTATATTTCATGGCAAACAAGGACTTCGACATTTCATTGCAGTATCATCCAGGAAAGGCTAACGTGGTTGCTGATGCCTTGAGTAGGTATCCAGTAGCCATGTGTTTGATGGTGGATCGTCACTTGTTAGCAGATCTGGAGAGCCTGGATATCGAGGTGATAATACCGGAAGTTGAGATTCAGATGTGGGGACTGTAGATTCAGTAGGACTTGATGGAGAGGATCAAGTCGACTCAGTTGGACGATGTTGCTCTACGGTGTATCCAAGAGCAGATTCGAGCAGGACTTGCGAATGAGTTTGTCATTGTAGAGGATGGCACATTGAGGCACGGTTCCAGACTGTGTATGCCTAGTAGAGACCTTCGAGAGCAGGTTATACAGAAAGCCCACCGTTTTCAGTACTCTATGTATCCAGGTGCCAACAAGATGTATAGGGATTTGAAGGAGCATGTATGGTAGTATGGGATTAAGGGGGAGGTAGCACGCTTCGTAGAAGATGTTTAGTCTGTCAACAGGTTAAGGAGAAAGGCAGAGGCCAGGAGGACTGTTACAGCTATTGTCCATTCTAGAGTGAAAATGGAAGCACATTATGATGGACTTTGTTTCAGGATTGCCATATACACCAGGAGAAAAAGATGCGATTTGGGTCATCGTAGACAGGTTGACCAAATTAGACCATTTTTTATTATTCAAAAGTGGGTTTGTCTACAGAGAAGCTAGCAGAGATGTACGTGCGTCAAATTGTCAGACTTTATGGAGTTTCGGTAAGCATTATCTCGGATCAAGAAAGTCTACTTCCTATTTCTGGCAGAGTCTGCATACTAGTTTGGGCACTCAGCTCAAATTTAGTACTACATACCACCTTTAGACGGACAGACAGTCAGATGGGACTATTCAGACGCTCGAAGACATGATACGGACTTGTGTCCTAGATTTTGGAGGTTTCTGGAAGGATCATTTATACTTAGTAGAATTTGCATACAACAACAGTTTCTAGGCCAACATTGAGATGTCACCATTCGAGGCATTGTACGGGTGTAGATGTCGTACTCCCTTGTCTTGGGATGACGTTAGAGAGCAAGCTTTATTAGGACCTGAGATGGTTGTTGATGCAGCCGAGAAGGTGAAGCTCATCAGAGATCGACTTCGCATAGCGCATGACAGACAGCGGCATTGGGCTGATAGTCACCGAAGACCTTTAAAGTTTGAGGTACATCTTAGACTTAGGATTAGGATTTTATTTGTCTTGTGAATTTGTTTGATCATGTGATTGTATAGTTAATTTGAGACTATGTTTGTGCTAAGTTGGAGATCTGGTGTTCCTGAGGATATCTTCGATACGTGGCACTATTTGCTTCGGTGGAGGTGGAAAGCTTAGCCCGCGCTTTATCAGACCTTTCGTCATCAGCAGAAGAGTCGGTGACGTGTCATACAGACTGGACTTGCCACCTGCATTAGAGGGAGTCCACAACGTCTTTCACGTGTCACAATTGAGACGGTATGTGGCAAATCCCAGCCATGTACTGGATCATTCTGAGATCTAGGTGGGCCTTACTCTTAGTTATCCAGAACAGCCGATGGAGATTCTGGATCGATAGGAGAATGTGCTGAGGAATCAGACGATACCCTTGGTTCACGTCGTATGGAGGCATCACTCTCCAGGTGAGTCTACTGGGAGTGGGAGGATGAGATACACGAGCAGTACCCTTATCTTTTTCAGTCTTGAGGTATGATTTTTCTATCCTTCTCTTATGTTCAGTTTTGTCTTTAATTTCGAGGACAAAATTATATTAAGAAGGGTAGATTTGTCACACCCACTTTTTAAATTTGGGATATGTTAGTAATTGTGTGTGAATTTGAATTTTTGATTATTTTTATTATTAACTTGATTGGTGTTTTGGTATTGAGTAGTGCTTTTGGTATTAGCAGATGGTTTAACCTTAGTCAACCTTGATTAGAAGACTAACCATGTGATTATAATCCTATTTAGGTAATTAGATTTTAATTTACATCATTAGTCCTAATTAGGATACAAAATAATTTATTTTTTAGGCTATTTTAGCATGTAGCTTTTTGGCCTTCTTGCTAATGGGCTTCATATGGACTTTAGTTGCATGGTGGCCCATCCTAAACCCTAACCTAACCAAGCAAACCCCTGGCCAGCCATAACAGCAGCCCCCCTTTTGGAGTTATACGCTAGTAGCCACCAAGTTTCAAAAACCCTAGAAATTGCCCTACTCTTCCGAAAGTCCAATTTTCTCAATTCTTATCCAAATCCATCCAAACGAAGTGTGTTGTGATCCTTGGGAGGAGAGGAACTTGCTAGAGACTTGCTAGCAAGGAATCGAAGGCATTGGACTGGAGGAAATCGGTGTCGACATATTTGGAGGCTCGTTTTATTGAGATATTGACTCTCAATAGGTAAACCCCTCTAAACAGCCGTAAATTTTGATTTTCTTCATAGATGCATCCATCTAGGTACCCCGGACCTGTACATGTAGTTTGGTAGAATTTTGTATCCATTTGATAGGTGTATCGGACACGTGTCGATGTATTGGGACACGTGTTCGATGAAATGTCTCTTAGAATCAAAAGTTTATATTTTTCGATTTTGTTTTTAAGAATTTGTTGCTGTGTATATTTGAGACAACTTTTATGAAGATGGATCTCGATTTGACATGTTTTTGGTGTCCAAATCGGACACGGACACGCGTGCACGGTATCCCCGTGCGTGTCCTGCTGCGCGAGTGTCATAACTCGACGCGCAGGAAACAATTTTGTATTAAATTTGATGGACATGTGGGGGCAACCTCAGCCCATGTGCTCCTAAAATTTTATGATGTTTCATGGAGCGTGCGCGGAGAAATCCAACCCGCACTGGTTGGCTGAACTATGCACACGCGTAGAAAAATGTCGCTGCACGGCCTTCATTCACGGACACGAGGCAACGAGGACTCATTCCAGGAGCATGGACATGAAGCCCTAGACCTAGTCTACCCTGGGACTCGACCACGTGGCACGACGTATCTCATGTCACGAGCAACGAACGTTGACACGCGCTTCCGAAGCCGCGCGCGCGTACAGCCGCACGGATATGCGTGTCCTACGACGCGTGGACATGACCTGGACAGATGTCTGTGTGGTGTTCACTAGACCTAGACTGTAATGCTCGTCTTGTCGTATCAGTATTTTTTTACGGATACGTGTTTATTGAGCCGTATTTCGTATTTATCGATTTGCGTGATATTTTAAATTTTTCCTGAGTGTAGGATTTTTATGACTTGGTTTAACATGGATTTGGTTTTATTTGGTTCGGTTCCACTTTGACTTGGTTTGGTTTAGTTTGGTTTCTCATGAGATGAGGTGTGAGGCTTAGATTGAGTGGAGAGGAATGAATGGTGGAGATTGCTTGGACTTGTTATATAAGCCACTTTTCTCTCTCTCTCCTCATTCACCCTCATTCATTTCATTTCCACCAAACCCTAGCCATTGGAGAGAGAGGCAAGTACACCTTGTCGAATGTTGGACGATTTCAATTTCGTTTATTCCATTCTCTTCCTTGTTATATTCTGAGCATCTTTAGAACTTGGAGTTTTCGATTTTACTGGGTGGATTGTTATAGATCTAGCTTTGTGGTATTTTCGAATTTTTATAGGTTTTGATCTGTCAAACTTGTATATTTTTGTCAACTGATGGTTCCATGTTGTAGAGAATTTCGTTCTACCCTATTTTGACCTATGGACGTCCAAAATTTGGACCCCGGACTGAAGTTTGGTGGTGAGGAGAAGCCATGGTATTTTCCATGGACATCTTCCCCGTGGGAAGTTATTATTGGCATTTTTGAGCTGCATACTTGTTGTATTTTTGAGCCGCATACAATATTTTGCTGGCAATTATTTGGTTGTGGGCCGCATGAGCTAGCTTGCATATATTTAACTGTTAACTTGGCATGCATGCATTTATTTTGCTGGCCGCATGAAGGAGTTCCTCCCTTGGCCGCATCGCATATAAAATTGCTTGGCACAAATACCTAGTAGCTAGCAATTAACTAGTGTTGCATACAGTAGAGTAAAGCTCGGCCGCATGGGTATTAAATGAGTGAGCCGCATAGGCTCTGGATGACTTAATGCTTTATAAGGCTTATACTTTGTATATTTTGCTTATAATGCATTTTCATGCATTATTAAATGAACCAGCCGCAGGAATGCATGTGATGCATTCTGTGAATGCACTTTATGTATTCTTTGAATGTACTTTTGCATCTAACCCTTGATGAATGCACTTTTTGTATTCTAACCCCTAATAAATGCATTTATGCATTGTAATCCATATTTGATGCATTCTTAATGCATTTAATGCATTGCTAATGCACTTTTGGGAAGGTCAGCCGCGTAGGCTTTGGTAGAATGAGCCGCATGTACTTGGATTCATTGCATTTTGGAATCAAAGTTAGTATTTTGCATGTATTTAATGTATTAGCATTTGCCTGAGCCGCATGGAATTAATTGTTGACCAATCAAATATGTGTTGGCCGCATGGCCTCTTCCCACTTGCTGGCCGCATGACCATTGTACTTTTTGGACTTGAATTTAATATTGGAATGCATGGCTTTATTGAGTTGCCTGTACTTGCAGGATATATTTATGTATATATATATATGTCATCATTGCTTGGCCACATAAACCAATATTTAATTGGTTCACGTGAACCTTTTCTTATTGCCTTAATGTGGGGGTCCCACATAACTTCTTTTAGTTGACTTGCTTGCTGAAGTGGGAGCTTGTAATTATTGCGGGTCCCACAATCTTTTGTCTTACTTGATTTTATGCCCTCTTTGTTAATATTGGCTGCATGGGTGGCCTCCCACTCTCTTTGACCGCATGTTTGTTCTCCCACTTTTGGACCACATGGGTCCCACTTTGATTGTTCAAATGTCTTATTTGCGTGAATTGTGGCCAGAATTTCTTTCCACTCTCAACATGAAAGTTGTAGAGTTTCTCCTTGGCTTCAAGAATATATATATTATTAATATATTATTATTTAATTATGCAAGTTTCTCTCCTCCTTGATAAATGACATGACTTGATGGTGACCCGTCGTGGTGCACTCCTGACCTGATAACTTGACCTGACAAATTTGACATGATAACTTGACATGATAATTCTTGATAGTAGCCCGCCGTGGCGCACTCTTGACATGACGAACCTGACATGGTAGTTCTCAAATTGCTGTTGCGACGGCTAACACGACATGACAAGATTGAATAACTTGGACACCGTGGACGATTGTGCTTGTACAAATGAACCCGTCTTGTCTTGCATCATGTCTAGGACGGTGATCCCTCAGTACCACGGTCAGGGCACCCACTGAAATCGACTAAGGCTAATCACTAGAATAATCCAGTAGTCATGAAGAGATTTCCCAGCTACAGGCAATCCCGTTATCTGGGCGCCCCACTTGGGATCTGTAGCCTGCCGACGAGTAGGGCACATTTCCAGCACACTGTCATGTGTTGCACCCTCTAAGTCACCTAAGGGTACATGCGTTTCCTGGACGATGTACCCACTTGAATTCAACTCAAATTGCGTCCGGATAGCCTGGATGGTCTGCAGGGCTTGTGGCTGTAGAATAATCTCATTGCATCTTGCTAGTAACTAGGCCTGTGATAACCCTAGTTAGTTAAAATATCAAGCCGTACTTATTGCTTGGCCGTGAATGTTGGATGGAGTTCAGTCTGTCTAGTCTTGTCTTGATCTTGTACATGATTGTTACATGTCCTGATTTCTTATTTTATCTTGCCGATAAATTGTGGGAGAAACCAAGTTCTGTTCAGACGAAGGGTTACAACCCCGGTCCTTGTTTGGTTTACGGGTTGTATCCTAGTTATCTGAATAGTCCCATGGTTATCTCATCGTATATCACCTGCCCAGTTCTATTTATTTAACATGTTCTCCAGTTTACTTTACGTCAAGTGATGATGATTTACTTACAGTCTTTCTATGTTCGGGATAAGTGCATTGGTATTGCACGAATCTCGATCCTCCCTTACTTATTTGCTTGTTGTTTGCTAATGATTGCTGGTTTTAAGTTCATAGTTCGGCCTCCTTTGTGGTACTTGCTATTTGGGGTCTGACCCCACTGGTTTTGCATGGCCAGGTTCTGATAGAAGAGCCCGAAGGATCTACCGCACCATCTACTCGACGGTGACCAGCCGGAGCACCAGAGTACCTCAGTGGGTTTCTTCTTCATTCTCCTACTGATATGTAAATTCTCCTCTTGTAACGTTTAGCCCCGAGCACGTGTTTAGCTCGTGTTTTGGTATTTTCCTTGATATTGTAGCCTACGGGCATAAACATGATATGTGTATTCTAGACTATAGCTAGTCCTTATCATGTACGACTAATACTCTAGCCAATCATCAGTTTTGTGGTACTGGCTCCATGATCATTCATGTATATATGGTTCGGGATGCCTTACTATTGTATGTATGATGATTGTACTCTTTGCTCTTGTATAATTGCCTGTGATTGAGATACCTAGGATTGTTAAACCATAGGATTGACTGATGGCTTGTAGAGTAACCTCCATGTCTTAACAGCTTATACGTGATTTCAGAGTATTAACGTACTTTGGGATTGCGTAGCTGGCTATGTCTGCCCCCGCTCTCCGGTATTCCGGTTCTGGGGCGTGACATGGTTTTAGTGGTGGCGCCATGCAGGTCTGAATCTCGATTTTCAGATTTGTGGGGGTTACCATGTTTAGATATCTCAATCACGATTATCCTTATTGATCTCCTTCGGATTATTCTCTACCTCTGATACTTGACTTGATATCTGTTTTGATCGTTGATCATTCCTGTCCCCATGATTTGATCTTGTGTCCTTCAACTTTCAAGGGCATTGTTCTTGATCCTTTAGATTATCTTGTTTGTGTTTTGCCGAGGACAGCTCAGCATTCTTCAGCCATGCCAGTTATGGAGGATCGGTCTCAGCATGCAGGCAGAGATGTCAGTCTATCCCGATCAGCCAGTCGCTTCTGTCATCGTAGTTGAAGCAGAGTCATTGGTACGATGACACGTCCTGGGTAGAGTCATGTCTTGAACTAAGTCATTGGTACCGACTTACCTTGAGACTTGACTTTTATCCATTTTTGGGAGTCAGCTTAGGCCAGCGAGGACGTTGGTTCTACACAACTGTCTCAGGAGACATATTGATCCATATGCCTCCAGCCCTTCTTGATCATGATTGTATTTGTTCTTGTACATTTACTTACTGCTTACGTATTTATTTACATTCCTGATTGCCTTACCTTACTTACTTGCCATGTTTATTTTATTTGAGAATGTTATGTTCCCTAGAGCTTTTGTTTTGTTATCTTGCTCGACTAGCCTCAGGAAATTCCGAGGACGGAATTTTTCTAAGGGTGGAGAGTTGTAATGCTCGTTGCCGTATCAGTATTTTTTTACGGATACGTGTTTATTGAGCCGTATTTCGTATTTATCGATTTGCGTGATATTTTAAATTTTTCCTGAGTGTAGGATTTTTATGACTTGGTTTAACTTGGATTTTGTTTTATTTGGTTCGGTTCCACTTTGACTTGGTTTGGTTTAGTTTGGTTTCTCATGAGATGAGGTGTAAGGCTTAGATTGAGTGGAGAGGAATGAATGGTGGAGATTGCTTGGACTTGTTATATAAGCCACTTTTCTCTCTCTCTCCTCATTCACCCTCATTCATTTCATTTCCACCAAACCCTAGCCATTGGAGAGAGAGGCAAGTACACCTTGCCGAATGTTGGACGATTTTAATTTCGTTTATTCCATTCTCTTCCTTGTTATATTCTGAGCATCTTTAGAACTTGGAGTTTTCGATTTTACCGGGTGGATTGTTATAGATCTAGCTTTGTGGTATTTTCGGATTTTCATGGGTTTTGATCTGTCAAACTTGTATATTTTTGTCAACTGATGGTTCCATGTTGTAGAGAATTTCGTTCTACCCTATTTGACCTATGGACGTCCAAAATTTGGACCCCGGACTGAAGTTTGGTGGTGAGGAGAAGCCATGGTATTTTCCATGGACATCTTCCCCGTGGGAAGTTATTATTGGCATTTTTGAGCTGCATACTTGTTGCATTTTTGAGCCGCATACATTATTTTGCTGGCAATTATTTGGTTGTGGGCCGCATGAGCTAGCTTGCATATATTTAACTGTTAACTTGGCATGCATGCATTTATTTTGCTGGCCGCAATGAAGGAGTTCCTCCCTTGGCCGCATATAAAATTGCTTGGCACAAATACCTAGTAGCTAGCAATTAACTAGTGTTGCATACAGTAGAGTAAAGCTCGGCCGCATGGGTATTAAATGAGTGAGCCGCATAGGCTCTGGATGACTTAATGCTTTATAAGGCTTATACTTTGTATATTTTGCTTATAATGCATTTTCATGCATTATTAAATGAACCAGCCGCAGGAATGCATGTGATGCATTCTGTGAATGCACTTTATGTATTCTTTGAATGTACTTTTGCATCTAACCCTTGATGAATGCACTTTTTGTATTCTAACCCCTAATAAATGCATTTATGCATTGTAATCCATATTTGATGCATTCTTAATGCATTTAATGCATTGCTAATGCACTTTTGGGAAGGTCAGCCGCATAGGCTTTGGTAGAATGAGCCGCATGTACTTGGATTCATTGCATTTTGGAATCAAAGTTAGTATTTTGCATGCATTTAATGCATTAGCATTTGCCTGAGCCGCATGGAATTAATTGTTGACCAATCAAATATGTGTTGGCCGCATGGCCTCTTCCCACTTGCTGGCCGCATGACCATTGAACTTTTTGGACTTGAATTTATATTGGAATGCATGGCTTTATTGAGTTGCCTGTACTTGCAGGATATATTTATGTATATATATATATGTCATCATTGCTTGGCCACATAAACCAATATTTAATTGGTTCACGTGAACCTTTTCTTATTGCCTTAATGTGGGGGTCCCACATAACTTCTTTTAGTTGACTTGCTTGCTGAAGTGGGAGCTTGTAATTATTGCGGGTCCCCACTATCTTTTGTCTTACTTGATTTTATGCCCTCTTTGTTAATATTGGCCGCATGGGTGGCCTCCCACTCTCTTTGACCGCATGTTTGTTCTCCCACTTTTGGACCACATGGGTCCCACTTTGATTGTTCAAATGTCTTATTTGCGTGAATTGTGGCCAGAATTTCTTTCCACTCCCAAAATAAAAGTTGTAGAGTTTCTCCTTGGCTTCAAGAATATATATATTATTAATATATTATTATTTAATTATGCAAGTTTCCCTCCTCCTTGATAAATGACATGACTTGATGGTGACCCGCCGTGGTGCACTCCTGACCTGATAACTTGACCTGACAAATTTGACATGATAACTTGACATGATAATTCTTGATAGTGGCCCGCCGTGGCGCACTCTTGACATGACGAACCTGACATGATAGTTCTCGAATTGCTGTTGCGACGGCTAACACGACATGACAAGATTGAATAACTTGGACACCGTGGACGATTGTGCTTGTACAAATGAACCCGTCTTGTCTTGCATCATGTCTAGGACGGTGATCCCTGAGTACCACGGTCAGGGGCACCCACTGAAATCGACTAAGGCTAATCACTAGAATAATCCAGTAGTCATGAAGAGATTTCCCAGCTACAGGCAATTCCGTTATCTGGGCGCCCCACTTGGGATCTGTAGCCTGCCGACGAGTAGGGCACATTTTCAGCACACTGTCATGTGTTGCACCCTCTAAGTCACCTAAGGGTACATGCGTTTCCTGGACGATGTACCCACTTGAATTCAACTCAAATTGCGTCCGGATAGCCTGGATGGTCTGCAGGGCTTGTGGCTGTGGAATAATCTCATTGCATCTTGCTAGTAACTAGGCCTGTGATAACCCTAGTTAGTTAAAATATCAAGCCGTACTTATTGCTTGGCCGTGAATGTTGGATGGAGTTCAGTCTGTCTAGTCTTGTCTTGATCTTGTACATGATTGTTACATGTCCTGATTTCTTATTTTATCTTGCCGATAAATGGTGGGAGAAACCAAGTTCTGTTCAGACGAAGGGTTACAACCCCGGTCCTTGTTTGGTTTACGGGTTGTAACCTGGTTATCTGAATAGTCCCATGGTTATCTCATCGTATATCACCTGCCCAGTTCTATTTATTTAACATGTTCTCCAGTTTACTTTACGTCAAGTGATGATGATTTACTTACAGTCTTTCTATGTTCGGGATAAGTGCATTGGTACTACACGAATCTCGATCCTCCCTTACTTATTTGCTTGTTGTTTGCTAATGATTGCTGGTTTTAAGTTCATAGTTCGGCCTCCTTTGTGGTACTTGCTATTTGGGGTCTGACCCCACTGGTTTGTATGGCCAGGTTCTGATAGAAGAGCCCGAAGGATCTACCGCACCATCTACTCGACGGTGACCAGCCGGAGCACCAGAGTGCCTCAGTGGGTTTCTTCTTCATTCTCCTACTGATATGTAAATTCTCCTCTTGTAACGTTTAGCCCCGAGCACGTGTTTAGCTCGTGTTTTGGTATTTTCCTTGATATTGTAGCCTACGGGCATAAACATGATATGTGTATTCTAGACTATAGCTAGTCCTTATCATGTACGACTAATACTCTAGCCAATCATCAGTTTTGTGGTACTGGCTCCATGATCATTCATGTATATATGGTTCGGGACGCCTTACTATTGTATGTATGATGATCGTACTCTTTGCTCTTGTATAATTGCCTGTGATTGAGATACCTAGGATTGTTAAACCATAGGATTGACTGATGGCTTGTAGAGTAACCCCCATTCTTGACAGCTTATACGTGATTTCAGAGTATTAACGTACTTTGGGATTGCGTAGCTGGCTATGTCTGCCCCCGCTCTCCGGTATTCCGGTTCTGGGCGTGACAGTGCCGACTCTATGATCCTCACTCATGTGTCGTGTATGAGACGTGTCAACAAGTCAAAGAAGTTATGAAGCATAACTTCAACACACCGGGAAAGTCCGCTACCACATATGGTCCACACACACACGCACACACACAAACATCGATATACATATCGATGGCACCCAAGTCATACTTGGACATACTCTTACTAATGTAAAAACACTAGCAACATATAAAATATCATGAATCAAATATAAGTACAAGATGGCAAGGTATCTTGCCTGGTGGGGGTGATGCGATGCTCCGACAAGTCCTGTTTGTCCATTAATCAAGGTTGATGAGTATGTCTAAATTGCGAGAAAATAGAAAAGTACATTTTCGTTATGATTGGTGATAATAATCGAAGAGAGAGAGAGAGAGAGTTTGAGGAAAAAGTAGCAGGTATGTATAGTATTTAGTAAATATTTATAATATGGAAAACTAGATTTTAGTTAAAAATAATTTTTAGATAAGTACTTTGAAAAATAAAAAAATTGTTTTTATAAATTGAAACTTGATTTTTGTCAAATAGGTTTTGTAGGCCAAAAACTATATTTTTAATTACAATATATTTTAGGAATATTTACTACATATATTAAGAATTAATACAATAATAATTTTAGACAACCTACTGATAATAACATCCATAATTATAATAAAAAATTTATAATAACTAATAATAATGATAATAATAATTGTAATAATGATAATCATAATAGTGATAATAATAATGATAATAATGGTAAAATCAGTAACACCAATAATAATAATAATAAATCTGATAATAATAATGATAATACTAATAATAATAATATTAATGATAATAAGGATAATCATACAAATAATGAAAAATATTAGTAATAATACTAATAATTAAAAATAATATTAATACTATTACACAACCAGGCTGTTCTCGATTCTCATAACTTGGGAAAAAAGGGGTTGAGAAAGAGGGAGGTGAAGAGTGGGGTTACCAGCAAAATTTGCCGACGACGCGGCGGATGGCGTCCGGTCGCGGCTGCTCCGGTGGGGGCACGTCACTAGTGTACTGCGAGTGGGGGAGTCCCACGGCAGCGCTACGGCGGTAGCTACTCCCGAAGCTCGGCGCGCGCTGGACCTCGCGGGAGCCTGGCGGAGGCGGCGATGGGGGTTTTCTGGAGTCGGCGGTCGGCGTTGAGGGGGACGGCGCGGCGAAGCTCTCGGCGAGGGCGGAGCTCGCCATCGAAACAGGGCAAAAATCGGGCGGAGAGGCGGTGGCAATGGGTTTCCCCCCGGCCTGGTTTGCCGGCGGAGGAGACACGCGCGGCACGCGGAAGGGGGCCATCGTGCTCGGTCGTCGGCGTCGCCGGAGTCGGTGCGACGATATACACGGGGCGGAGCACGGAGATCGACGCCGGCAGGATGTGACAGAGCGCGGCGGTGATCCAGGAAATGGTCGCGTGTTCGCCGGAAGCGTCGAGCGACGGTGGACAGGCGGAGCAACCGCGCGCGGAGAAGGCGATGCTGGGGTTGACAGCTCCGGCGGCACGAGCGGTCTCCGGTGGCGTCGAGGTTAGGGTTCTACTTCCCCTTCTTCTATTTCTGAAATTTGGGGGGTTTACGACGGTGGTGACCGGTGTCGGCGGTGGACGCTGCGGTGGTGGTGGTAGTCGGTGTCTGGTCGTGGGTCGTGGAGCGACGGTGCTGGACGGAGAGGGGACGGTGCGATTAGGATTAGGGTTTGATAGGAATAGGCCATGTCGGGTGTGTCCGACACGTGGTGGATGTGATGTATGTGTAATTGAAAATAATGGAGGAAGGATATACACAGACACGATGCACCTGCACCTTTGTGGAAAATTTTGGATGATAGAGTTCATGGAGGAGTACCTGCCTATATATATAGGATGTGGGAATACCCATTGGATAAGGATTAGGATTAGGATTTAAACCCAGTTAGATAATTCATCTATTAATTTAAACCAATTTAATAAATTCAAATCCAAACAAAATCCAATTTAAATATAATTTAAAATCCATCTTTTATTTAAAACCCATTGAGATAATTTAAATTCCAAATGTAGTTATTGATTTAATCTATTTAAATAAATCTAAAAATTAAATCAAGATTTAAATTGCCACCATAACTTCCCAATATATTTTTCAAAATACCATTAATAATAATTTCAAAAATAGTAAATATTTTTAAATATCCTTTCGAATAATAAAATATTAATATTAATATATTTCGAAAACACAATAATATTGATATGAATAGTTTTAAACTACATTTAATAATTTAGATAAATAATTATTAAACATAAACACAAATCTTTAAAATACCTCTTTACTAAATAAATTATTATAAGTAATAAAAATAAAATTTGAAAATATACATGAAATAATTTTCTAGTTTTCTAAATTATCACTAGTCAATAAGATAGCATTTTATAAATAATAATAAACTTGCCTTTAATAAAAATAATTATTATAGATATATTATTTTGAAACCCTTTACCGATAATAAAAATAAAAATCAATTTTCTAAAAATATGTACCTCGCACATATTCGCACTCGACGAGTAATATGAAAACGTAAATTTTCGTACGACGTACAATACGACTATGCGACGTATAAATACAAAAAAAATTCAGTACTAAAATATAGTAGAAATTTAGGGGTTTTACAGCCGTCTACACTCCACCAATGCATGAAGTACGTGTCCACTAACAACATCATCCGAACAGAGTTCGCGGACATTGACTCTTTCAAAGGGGTCGAAGCTTACTTCACTGATGCTAGCTTATATAAGTCGCTCGATGAAGGGGAAGCCAATGATGCTGATGACCTGATGACGAAACAGAAACGGCGGCAGAGACGGACGAGGAGACAGAGATGATTCCCAACGCTCCTCTGAAAATTTGACTCAAAGGAAAACCACCTCAAATGCTGCCTCCCATGGCAATCAAGTTACCTGGAAAAACACCGACTTCTCTAGGTAGAACACCCACCGAAGCTCCCTTGAAGATACGGCTCAAGGAAAATCTCCTCTTGTGGCAAAACTACAGGGAAAGGTATCGGCCACTGAAGGCGCAGTTGAGGCACCCCTGAAGGTGCGTCTTAGAGGCAAGCCTCCGCAATCTTCAGCTAGGGGTATAAAATGGATAAGTAGTCCGTTGTCCATACGTTTCGGCTCGATAATGGTTCGACCGCGGACCGTCCGATTGATTAACGAACAGAACTTGGACATTTTTTTGGTCCGTTTAAAATCGGACCCGGACACGGTCATATCCATGTCTGGTCCAAATTTGTCCGCGAACCGTCCGATAGTGGAGACTCATTTTTTTTTACATCAATTATGTCATATTATTTTGGTTTTGCATTAATTTTTTGTTGTTCGATCTCCACTTTTGTTAACCTTTTACTATTGTTTGTTGTATTCTATAACCTTCAATTGTATTTTCTTTCAACTTGATTTTTTTTACCAACTATCAAGGTATCATGATAAATAATAGCTTTTGGTATATATTTTATTTGTCCACGAACCGTCCGATTGAATTAACGAACAACGGTTGTCCGTGTCCGTTCGGCCCGAACTCGAACAGTGGACTGTCCGTGTCCGTCCGTCCAAACTCATTTTTATTTTCGGACCAAACACGGACAGTGGACTGTCCGTGTCCGTCCGGCCCGTTTACACCCCTATCTTCAACCTCACTCAAGCTGTAAGAGAAGGCCCATATAGCCCTCTCAGAGCCCAAGGTCAAGTCTGTGATGAGCTCTCCCGAACCAGCCCCAGTGCTCACGGATGAAGAGTTAGGAGAATACATATCTGCTGACATAGATGCACCTTCTCTTGACAATGTAATCCCACGAGACAAAATCTCGTATTTTCTTAGTAATAGAGTGTCCTTCAATTACTCTAGTCTGCCACATTAGAATGCCATGTTTACACTAGATAACGCTCTACGGTCGTTACAAACACAAATAACGACCGTCAATCATGTAAATCGAGTAGTCCCATCCCAAGGAGTCGGTTTTATAGTCCCACCACGGAACCAGGATGAAGAACCCATCATCTTCGACAAAGTCGAGCGTCATCAAGACCTCCCGCCACTCGAGCTAGAACCGGATACCGGCAGAATACAAGTCTATCGGTACACGCAAGCAAAGTACCTCATCCAAAATATGGGTTACGATCTAAAAGGCAATAAGGGCCTGAACTACGACAAAGGCCGACATCTTCCCCTCCGACTCCCAACACCTGAAGGATAGCCGCAGGACTACTATCATCGTACTCGACAGGGGGTGGCTATGTCACACACGCCGGCAACTCTAGAGAGTACGAAAGCGGAAGAAATGGAGCACTCTCATTCATCTGAAGCATCAACTTGGGATTCCGATACCATATCGGCCCAATCTTCAGGAATGTGCTATCAGTCAACATGGCATCTGCACAATCTCGAAAGGATGAAGGCGATGACCAAATGCCAAAATTCTTCGAAGAAGAACCTTGGGCTCAACGCCTAGGAGCACAGTAGAAGTCTCGTTTTGAATTACGCGAACCCCCTACCGAAGACGAAGTCGAGCAGATCGACCTTGGGGATGGGTCTTCTTCCAAACCTATCTTTATCAGTAAAAGTCTAAAGGGAAAAGATCGGGAGTCTTTAGTCCAATTGGCCAAAGAATACATCGACGTCTTCGTCTGGAGCTACGAAGATATGCCGAGACTTGATCCCCAGATCGCGATGCATAGACTTAACATCTTACCTGATGCCAAGCCTATAAAGTAGCAACAACGACATTTTCGTCCTGACATCATGAACGTTATCGATCAAGGTGGACAAACTCCTAAGCAGCGGGTTCATTCGTGAAGAGCAACATCCGGATTGGGTGGCCAATATCGTCCATGTCACCAAGAAGAATGGAAAGATACGAGTCTGCATCAACTTCAGAGATCTCAATACTGCTTGCCCGAAAGACGAATTCCCGCTTCCAATTACTGACGTGATGATCAACAATACATGTGGCTTCGAACGCATGTCTTTCATGGACGGGTACTCGGGCTACAACCAGATCAAAATGTTTCCCGATTATGCAAAATACACGTCATTCAGGACTCCGAAAGGGGTTTTCTGCTACACAGTAATGTCCTTTAGTTTAAAGAACGCTGGTGCTACGTGCCAACGAGCTATGAGTACCATCTTCCGTCAACATCTACGCAAAATAGTTGAATGCTATGTTGATGATATCGCCATCAAGAGCCGTCTCAAAGGTGATCACTTACAAGACCTAAAGACAGTCTTCGATCTCATGCGAGCGCATCAACTCAAGATGAACCCCGCTAAATCCTTCCTTGGGTTTCTAGCGGAAGGTTCTTGGGCTTCATTATCACGGCGAAAGGCATTCATATCGACCCCGAGAAGACCAAAGCCATCATTGACATGAACCCTCCGAAGAACCTCCGAGAACTTCGAGGCCTGCAAGGACGTCTTGTATACATCCGAAGGTTTATAGCAAACCTTTCCTGAAAATGTCAACCTGTCATGACCCGCTTTCGAATAATCGGACACGAGTCAGACACGCCCAGCCTTCATCGTTGGACACGATGAAGTAAGCTGTACCAATCTAGGAAAATCTAACCAGATAATTATGAACAAGTATGAAATCACAGCATCTATAAAGTATCCCAAAATAAAGGTAAAGTACAAGTCTCAGAATTTATTACTTTCCAGCAAATGAAAGATAGAGTCTACTAGTCTCAAATAGAAGGAAAATGTAAAGTGATAATGGTAAACTCTAGGCTTCTGCAGCCTAAGTCAAGAGCAACTCCAGCTGGCTCTCCTGCATCTACTGGCTCTCGGCCATAATATGTGTCGCAAAGGGCTCCAACTCACCTGCAATATCCTATTCAGGAGCGGAGCAAAGTACAGTTCTAGGTAATGAACAAGACATCATGATATAAAGTACAAGGGAACATGGTATGTAATACAAGAAGGAACATGGTGTATAAGCACATGAAAGAACATGGTATGTAAGAACATGAAAGAACATGGTATCTAGGAATCACAGGAACTAAGTACAAGATATATCTCCTGAACATATGTGTACAATGTTTAAAATAACTATATATGTGACCGGCTAGGGGTAAGCACATGAAAGCACATGAATGGTACGGCTTAGGACCGCGTGCACGATGCGACGTCTAAGCTAAACACACCTGAGTTGTTTCTTGGGTTTGGTCACATAAATAGTATATTTTCCCCCCAGGTACAAGTAATAAGAACAAGGAACATGAGCACCAGAAAAACATGTCGTATCGCAGTGTGTCAACAAGGAAGCACATGATATAATAAAATGTACAAAAACCATAGAATGTACTTGCCTTGCTCCGGGAAATCAAGTGTACTAGATGGAGCTGGATGTCCTCTTGGTTTATTGAGTACAAGTTGGTTAATAACTAAACAAGCTCTAAATTGGTATCTTGTAGTTCAAATCATGCCTAGCTACAACTATGATATTAGGTTAAGCCCAAATATTAACTACTCAATATTAAACTCCCTACAACTATATTAAAACCATTAGTTAAGCTAATCACTAGAATAATAAAGATAACTAACATTGTTTGGAATAGAAACCTATATTGTCAACCATGCCACTACCTAACCTTGAATTAGTCTAAAGGAATACTAAGTCCATAATGGCTGTTTGTACAACAGGTTTTTATAGAGCGACTAATGTTTCTAATGAAGGGTTCCCTATCAAATTCCCAAGTTCATTAACTATCTAAAACAATGTATACAAAAACCCAAGTTCATGGATAACAACTAACATGAACTTTAAGAGGGCAGACACTGGTATGTGTCTCAGGAATCCACTCACCCAAAATTGCAGGTGCAATTCAGCTTTATGAGATTTAGGTTCTCAGCTATACACTGAGATTGGTTCTCAGGTTTACACTGAAAATCAATCTCAGGTTACAATGGAAATCAATCTCAGGTTACACTGAACCAGGGCAGTGATGAGAAGCCCCAGTTCAAAGTCTGGCCACAATACTGCATATGGGTTCCAGGGTTCAGAAATTGAACTGAAATAGCATAATGCTTGCAAAGAACACGTTCTCAGGTTCAGTTTAAAACTGAACTGAATTCCCATAGTCCTAATCCACCCAATACTGCATATGCATTCCAGCTGAACCAAAATGCAATATGTTAGTTCAGTTTTCACTGAACTAAATCAGTTGTACATGCAATCAGGTTCAATAAGACAATTCAGTCATTGTACAGGTTATTAAGGTTTCATCAAAATGAACCCAAGCATTGTACAGATATTCAAGTTCCAATTGAACCCGAGCATTTCATGAGAGCCCAGGTTCAGTGATGAATCACTGATGTAATTCTGCTATCTAACAAATTCCCATTCAACATTTATACTAATTTACACATTACTGATATACAAGCTAAGCCAATCATGAATTAAAATAGGATTTGCTAGCTATTTCTTTAACAGGTTTGATATAACTGGCTATGGTTTCAGTTCACTGTATGCAATCAAAATCGAACCACTGCTCCTGAAACCAATTTACCAATTAAATTTCAGGTATCTCCTACTAACCAATTCATGGACTAAACTAAAACAGAGATAAACTATGGACCTAGTATCTACAATAGTTCAACCATCCCTCTTAATCCTATTTTTCTCAGTAAAACAATCTAAACCTGATATCCCATAGGCAACAGTGACTGATACGCAATATATTGGGGAAATAGGAGGCAAGGGCTCATGTAACAAATAAGAATTTGGAACACAACTCAACTTCTCTTAAAGATCATTTGATCAAACACAACCACGTCAGAATAGAACCAAAATTCCAATATCACATGTTTCTGATACAGCCATGAAATCGATACTCCAACCAAAATATAAAATAGTAGCAATCAGTGATTTACCTGAGAATTATCCAATCCCGAAACACTCAGTCGATTGAACCAGGAATTGGCACAAGCTCCCAACTCTCTAACTGCTGACAAGACAATCAAGGATCCAATAATGGATCATTCTCGTTACTCAAAATGTAACAAAAGAATTTCGATCAGATCTAGAATTTTAAGATACACTCACCAATTTAACAATTGTCCAGATCGAACCTTATAAGTTGAGGCCAGCAACTGATCTCGACAACTCTACACGAACTATCTGAGAAGAATCGAATCAATTGTTCAGGCATTCGATCGAATTTCAAATCAAAAAAGAATGAAGACTGAATCAGAAGAAACAGAGTATCGAGGAAAATTTGAATGAACTCGCCTCGCAATTTCAGATCTGTACGAGGAAGGATGAATACTCGATCAATTAATCGAAGCCCTCAATAATCCTTCGTCCTTGTCATGAAGGAATAATTCAATCCATCAGTTTAAAAAGAAATTTAAAAAAACATGAAACAGAGATCAATTGAGAACCGATCATTCAAGGGTTGGAGTTTGCAAATTCTTACCGACCAGTAGAACTTCCTGGATCGATCGACGAAGAGTCACTCACGTCCTTGCTGTCGTCAAGATCTCCAAAAACTGCCAACTCCTTCTTCACTCTTCCACCATTGCCATGGAGGCCTCCTTCTCGAGCTCGGTTGTAGAGATTTGGGAGAGAAGGAAAAATGGATGGCACGATCAACAGAAAGAAGGAAAGGTTAAATAGGCAGTTAGGATGGAGGTCTCCCACGGATTCACATGGGAGGGAAATCGGGACCACTCTACTGCTGAGACGTTACAACAAATTTGAATTCTTTTCCATTCTTCTGATATTAAGAAGAATAGTTGAAAAGGAAGGAAGGAACCAGCTACTAAATAAAAATTGCTATCAAACCCATGGGCCCTTAGGCCATGACAGCCCAAAAGTAAAAATTAGCACAAATTAATACTAATCAATTAATTTAGCCAAAATAGAATAATACCTATTCATAAAAGTATTAAAAAATTTAATTTTTATATTATGAAAATTTACCCATTCCGGGAAGGTGGGGTTACAAATCTTCCCCCTCAAAAATTTTGTCCCCGAAATTTCAAGGAAAATCAATCATATCAAAAAAAATCAAAAATGATTCTCAACAATTATAAGTATTTATTGAAATAGAAATTCTTTGAAATACAATTTAAACAAATAAACTGGGGTATGCTCCCATCTCGTCCTCGCGCTCCCACTCTCCGGAGAGTGGTGTCTCCACATGACGCGGACAAGTGGAATAGTCTGGTTCCGCAAGCGCTTCTCCCTCCGATCAAGGATCTCCTGGCTGCTCCTGTAAGTCAATCTCGGACCCACCTCTAGCTCTGAAAAGTCCACCACATGGCTCGGGTCCGAATGTAGCATCGCAGCTGAGATACGTGGAAAATCGTGCACTCCCTCCAAGCTAGCTGGAAGCGCCAGTATGCCACCTCGCCAATCGCGCAGTCACGTCGAAAGGCCCAATGAATCTCGGACTGAGCTTCCCGCCTCTGCCAAAGCGAATGACACCCTAGTCGGCGAGATCTTCAGGAACACTCTATCTCCAACCAAACTCAAGTAGCCGTTGCTGCTGTCCGCCCAGTGCTTCTGCCGATCCTGTGCAACTCGAGACGCTCCCTGATCAGTCTGACTTTCTCAGCCGAGTCTACCACCATCTCTGGCCCAAGCAAAGCTCTCTCGCCAATGTCGTCCCAAGATAAAGGTGCGACATCTCCGCCCATATAGCACCTCGAACGGGGTCATCTCGATGCTAGCCTGATAACTGTTGTTATAGGCAAACTCCACCAGATACAAGTGATCCTCCCACGAACCTCGAAGTCGAGTGCACAAACCCGCAGCATGTCCTCCAATGTCTGAATGGTCCTCTCGGACTGTCCGTCTGTCTGTGGATGATAGGCGATGCTGAACTTCAACTGTGATCCCAAGCTCAGCTGTAGACTCCTCCAGAAGTGTGATGTGAATGTCCCTGTTGAAACGATGCTCATCGGCACTCCATGAATCCTCACGATCTGTCGCATGTAGAGATCTGCAAGCTTCTCGGTCGACAGCCCAACCTTGAACGGAATGAAATGAGCAGACTTCGTTAGTCTGTCCACGATCACCCAAATAGTGTCCTTGCCACTGGGAGTACGCGTAATCCAGAGACGAAGTCCATGGCGATATGCTCCACTTTCATTCCGGAATAGGTAAAGGCTGGAGTAATCCTGCTGGTCTCTGGCGCTCCGTCTTGACTTGCTGGCACACAAGGCATCTGGAAACAAATCTGGCAACCTCTCTCTCATCCCATACCACCAAACATACTCTCGCAGATCCTTGTACATCTTGGTAGACCCAGGATGAATAGAATACTGCGACTGGTGGCCTCCTGCATCACCTCCTCGCATAAATCCTTGGACACAACTGGTTCCCGTGCCTCAGGGATCCATCCTCTGCAATGGTGAAGTCGTCGAGCAATCCTGCCTCCGCCTGGCCTCTGAGACATCGGTCCCTCATCAAGAAACTGGGCCTCCTTGATCTTCTCTAACAGTCCCGACTGTATCTGCATGTGCATCAGCTATCCTCCAACTCCTGGAAGAACAATCTCAATCCCCAGACTCTCAAGATCCTCCAAAAGATGCCGGTCCATAGTGAGAAACATAGCAACATGATATCGACTGAGAGCATCTGCCACCATTCGCCTTTCCAGGGTGGTACTGCAGATTGATGTCGAAATCCTTCATGAGTTCCAGCCATCTGTGCTGCCTCATATTCAGCTCCTTCTGAGTAAAGACATACTTCAGGCTTTTGTGGTCGTGAAGATGTCCACTCTCTCTCCATACAAATAGTGCTTCCACAGTTTCAAGGCAAAAATGACTGCTGCAAGTTCCAAGTCATGTGTAGGGTAATTCTTCTCATGAGGCCTCAATTTAGAAGCATAAGCAATGACCCTCTTGTTCTGCCCAAGCACATCCCAAGCCCTTCTGAAGCATCGCTGTAGATGACGAATCCTCATCCAGATGGCAAAGCTAGAACTGGTGCTGTCGTGAGTCTTTTCTTCAATTCTTCAAATGCTGACTGACAGGCGTCGCTCCAGATGAACTCCTCTCCTTCCTCCGTAAGCTTGGTCATCGGCTCTGCTATCCTGGCAAAATCCTTCAAAACTTCCTGTAGTATCCTGCTAGCCTAGGAAACTACGATCTCTGCTACTGACTTGGGAGGTGCCCATGCTTCCACTGCTTCAATCTTCTTGGGATCCACAGAAATCTCCTCTCCAGTCACCACATGCCCTAGGAACTCCATCTGTCCAAGA
Organism: Iris pallida; assembly: GCA_029216955.1. NCBI lineage: Eukaryota > Viridiplantae > Streptophyta > Magnoliopsida > Asparagales > Iridaceae > Iris > Iris pallida. Next base: position 11,468,771 of record JANAVB010031215.1, on the reverse strand, counting down.
AAAACTCACATTTCGAGAGTTTCCGTACAACTTCTCCTTCCGTAAAATCTCCAACACGATCCGCAGGTGCTCCACATGCTCCTCTTCGGTCTTCGAATATATCAGAATGTCGTCAATGAAGACTACGACAAACTTGTCCAAATACTTGTAAAAAACTTTATTCATCAAGTTCATAAACACTGCTGGGGCATTGGTGAGTCCGAACGACATCACTAGGAACTCATACTGGCCGTATCGGGTGTTGAAAGCTGTCTTCGAATATCCTGCTCCCAAACCTTCATCTGATGATATCCCGACGAAGGTCAATCTTGGAAAAGACCTTCGCTCCACTAAGCTGATCAAACAGCTCATCAATCGCAGAAAAGGTATTTATTCTTGATGGTGATGTTATTGAGTGCAGGTAATCGATACACATCCTCACAGTCCCATCCTTCTTGGGCACGAAGAGTACCGGTGCTCCCCAGGGTGAAGCACTGGACCGAATAAAACCCTCGCCCTCCAGCTCATCAATCTGGGCCTTCAACTCTGCAGCTTCCTTCGGGTTGATCTTGTAGCAATATTGGGACTTCGGCGCTGATCCGGCACTAGGTCGATGCTGAACTCCACATCTCGATCCGGCGCAATCCTGGCAACTCCTCGGGGAAGACGTCGAAACTTGCGATCAGCGATGCAGCAACTCCTGGTCTTTTCAACTGCTCTCTAAGTAGACTCCCTCCGGTCTCTCTGCAACTCGTCTGCTGATCTCGAACGGTGGAACTCCTGGCGGGCTGAAGATCACCTTCCCCTCATGGCAGTCTATTACGGCAAACTGCTCGCTCATCCAGTCGATGCCGAGGACTATATCAAATCCGGGCAATGGCATCACTAGAAGTCGAGCTAATCTCCCTCCCAGCAATAGTGATAGGGCATTCCACCATCTCACTTACTGGCACTACCCCTCCTCTGTCATAATCCGACAGTTCCTCCTAGTGGGCTTGGGTGTGAAGCCGTGTCTATGCAGAAACAAATGATACAAAGCTATGTGTGGCTCCAGAATCAAACAATACAATGGCAGGAAAAGAATGTAAAAGGATAGAACCTGTGATCACATCTGGAACTGCCTCATCCTCCTCAACTGCGGCCATGACGTAAGCACGTCCCTGCTGCGGTCCTCCCCTCTGCTGACGCTGTGCAAATGCTGCTGTTGAGTGGGTAAAGCCGGTCCCCTCTGTGGTACAACTGGTAATGCTCTGGGTGGTACAGGTGGTGGTCCTCCAGCTCCTCGGGTCCTCCTGCTAGTCGAGCTATAGCCTGAGCACAGTCCCTCATCTGATGTGTATCTGATCCGCAAAAGAGGCAAAGTCCCAGCCTCTTGTGGCACTCGTCGATATGGTGTCCGGGGCGATGACAAAAGGCACAACTAGTCACCAGATGCTGTCTCTGATGCTGATGTGCAGGAGCTCTGGCTGACGGTGATGCTGCTGCTGCTGCTGTGCCTCGCCTGAATCTGAGTCTGGTCCCTCTTCGCTGGTGCCTGGAAACTGCTGCTGCCCATGTCCGGTCCCTCTTCAGCTTTGGATCTGCCTCCTTCTCTATAGCCTGAGCAATCTTGAGGATGCTCGCATACGTCGTCGCCTGACTAATCGCCACCATGTGTCGTAGCTCCCTGGTGAGACCTTTCTTGAATCCCCAAGCTCTGTCCTTCGGTGCTCTGACTAGGTTCTCCGCGAACCTACTGAGCCTAGTAAACTCTGAAGTGTACTGTGCAACCGTCATAGTCCCCTGCTGCAGCGTCTCGAACTGCATCCTCAGCTATCCCACTCCACATCGGAGAAAAACTTCTCCTTGAACAGAGTTTTGAAATCTGTCCAAGACACCTGGTGCTCCGCCAACTGGGGCTCCTCCCGGTACCAAGCTCTGGCCAAATCGAAGAGTCGCATACTAGCCACCTCCACCTTAGGTTATTCGAATCTGTGCCATCTTCAAGGTCCTCTCCGCATTCTCCAGCCATTCGTTGCATAAACGATCCCCTCGTCGCCCCAGAAATCCAACGGGAGAGGTTGGTAGTCCTTGGCTGTCCCCGGTCTCGGTCCGCTGTGTGCACGTGCTGTGGAGCTGGTGCTGCCGGCTCTCTGGTCCTGAGTGCGTCACGACGGTCGCTCTGAACTGTGCGGCCTGCTGACTCTGAGCCTCCCTGAACTGCGCAGCCTGGTGATTCTGGGCCTCCATGAACTTCTGGAACATGGCCATCACCTGGGCCCGTCAAACATCATCGTCGAAGGCAGCGGTGGAAAGATAGGAGGCGTGGAGAAGCTGATCTGCCGGAACATCTGGCTCAGGCTGTCCCGAAACTGCTGCAACTCCTGGCTGATCCGCGTCTTTCTCGTAGTGACCATCCTGCAATAGAAAGAAAACTTCGTTGATTGACAAACCCTAAAACCTAATAAACAATGTTTTTATAATATTAATGCACCTGATAAACCTGATATACCCTATTTTCCGATTTTTCCTATGCTGTGATCAAGTTTCCCTAGTGTAATCAAGTCCCCCAATAGTACGCTAAGACCTAGGTACCATTAGGAAAGACCTGCATGGGCCACCACTAAAAATATGTCACGACCCGCTCCCGAATAATCGGACACGAGTCGGACACGCCCAGCCTTCATCGTTGGACACGATAAGTAAGCTGTACCAATCTAGAGAAATCTAACCAGATAATCATGAACAAGTATGAAATCACAACATCTATAAATGTATCCCAAAATAAAGGTAAAGTATAAGTCTCAGAATTTATTACATTCTAGCTGTCACGACCCGCACCCGCTTTTCGGACGCGAGCTCGTGAGCAAGCCAGCTACGTATCGAACGGACTCCAGCCCGACTCGAGTACGTAAACGCTGTCACGGCTAGGGTAAGCTGCCAAATTATGGCAAACAAATCTATATCTCAATCCACAATAAGTATATGAAACATGAGTGAACACTATGGGTCGTGGTCTGCAGCCCACTAGCATAAGTGTCCGATAAAACTCTAAAGGAAATAACAAGAGTCTACAACTGAAACAAGAAGTAGGATATCTCATGATAAGGAATGAAAAGCACGAGCGGATAATGAACACAATAGCGATACCTGAATCCCGCAAGCAATATCATCATATCCGGACCCCACAAGTGTCATAATATCCGCCATCCAGAGCTGCTAACTAACTCCACGCAATAACTAACCTGAAGAGATCATCAGGTCCTCAGGGGACATAGCAAGATACATAAAAACATGCCCTAGCAGTTTATCATGCAATAAAGAGAATACAGGAAATAAATGGGAAAAGACCAATCCGCACGAAAATACGACTATACATGACTGGAAGAACCACTACGCCTAAACGAACTGCTGGAGGAGAACAAAAAACGGTATCACGATGTCAATGGATACCAATCGAATACACAAACCCTCGTCCCTAGTGGGACTCGCAGGTTTGAACAACTACTAGCCCTCGCCCCTAGTGTGGACTCGTAGGCTAGCATCACCCTCGTCCCTAGTGTGGACTCGCAGGTGTGAACCATATACTACTAACCCTCGTCCCTAGTGTGGACTCGCAGGCTAGCATCACCCTCGTCCCTAGTGTGGACTCGCAGATGTGGACATATAACTACTAACCCTCGCCCCTAATGTGGACTCGCAGATTAGCCTACTAACTCTCGCCCCTGGTGTGGGCTCGCAAGTTAGCTTAACTACTAACCCTCGTCCCTAATGTGGACTCGCAGGTTAGCATCAAGAATTCAAGACAAGGAGATAAAGCAGTTTCGATATGACTTATTCATCCTATGATACGATACGACTCACGACACGGTACGAGAGGGAACCAATCCGATAGAACCACGGCATCCAGTCAAGCATGATAACGATAAAAGAACACGACTAATAAACTAGTAAACATTGTCTAAAGTAAAGTATGCAAATCAAGGAACTGAAATAACTAACTGTTAACATATAAAGATATAGGGATTAACTAAGCATGTAAATCATGAACAACTAGAGAACTATATGTATACTAGCATGCACGATGTACAAATCTCGTGTCAATAATCAACTAGTAAACTGTATAATAATAATAGAAAATACATGTAAATAAACTGTAGAGGAAGGCAAGGTATACTTGTCCGGAGGTTGCACGCAGATCCACAAAAATACAGTCAACTGCCAAGCCATGAAGTCCATGTCATCACAACTATCTCCGAAAGCTGAAACAAACCATGCCAACAGTCTCAGAATAGTCAAATTAGCTAGGATTGCCTGTCCTTAAGTCCAATTCTGGACACAGGGGCAAAACGGTAATTTCAGACAAAACAATGTCCACCGTTGGACCCGCTTTGCACCGAAAAGCGTGCCAGAGTCAATGGTCTCTAAAGTCGTCAAACTACCTGTCTACGGATCCGATTTTTCGAGATGACCCAACCGTATGTCCAAGTTGGATTCCGGCGGGCCGTGCACAAATCGTCCGTTGAGTGGGACTGTGGGGCCCGCTAAACGGCGTCCGATTTCACTGTCTCAGAATCGGACCAAACTTGGCATACATGAGCCAAAAAATGACACGGTTCCGTTGGCGCAAGTTTTATCTCAATTTGGCGAACGTACACGAAGTAATTGGAGTTTCACACTGAAATATGTGCAACTAAAAGCTAAATATCTAAAGAAGATTCTCTTTCCTTATGCACCAAAAGATTATTTCCTAAGGGTTTTTATGCAAAGTGCACCTCTATTGTAAAGGCTAACCGATAGAGTTGCAGGGAGCCTTCCTATACGTTAGCTATTAATTATTAATATATATAGTACTTTAGACAAGACTAGGATTAACTTTAGATTCCATGCAAGTATGTTATTTTATTGCTACTATGGTTTATACAATTACTATAAAGTGAAGGGTCTAAATGAAATTATATAATACAACTCCAAACAACTTTCTGAATCAAGTGCACCAAAGGAATCATGTCCCACG
>JANAVB010031215.1:11255051-11433158 GCA_029216955.1 Iris pallida | reverse complement strand
AATATATTTCGAATGTCGGAAAGAGGGCTTACACATGTGGTCTACGTTACCTGTATAAATCCCTTCATGCATAACCTAAAATATCAATCGTGCCCACACGTACGATTGAGGTATATCCCAACCGTCTACATGCAGTAAGTTAGTATTCTAAACACACAGTACACGTGATTTCTTGTTGCTTATTGTACAATTGTTCCTCTTCTATCGAATCTACTTCCATATTGTTATCTTACTATAATTTAGTTTTCTTATCGTATCGTATCATGCTTAGTTTATATTTCCTTTACAGTTGTTCCCTCATGCTTGTAGTTATATATGTAGTGTAGTGTTATGGTGAACTTATTTCAATCCTGACTGGATAACTATTTTCAGCTTTAGACGATGCCATCTGTTCTGAGATCTATGTTGCGTATGTTGGCGACACTGGCATTATGACGTACCAGATTCTGGCCTGATGTAAATTGGCATATTTTCTTTCTTATGATTTCCCATTAGGTAGTGGTCATAGTTTAGATTCTAGTTTACTTTTTTGCTAGGGTTTGTTCCCGAGACTATGTTGTATGGATTATTTTGACAATTTTCCTTACTTTATTGTTGAGACTATGGATATTATCTTTGATGGTTTAGATATGGATGTTATGTGTATATTGTTCTTATTATGGACCATGTTATTTAGACATCGTACTACCGCCGATGCTCCGGCATAGGCTGGACTTAGCTACGTACTCATCTCTCAAAATGGAAGCGGGTCGTGACAATAGAGCTGCTAGTAGCACAGAACAGAGAGTAACTAGTAGCAGTAGCAGCAGTGTCAACAACACTGTTTAGGCATTGTTACCGTGTTAGCAAGTGTATGTACAACAGTAGGAAGCAAACAGCTTGTAGTAACAAGGCTTAGACAGCAAGAGTTAATAGGCAGCAGCATAGCAAACATTAGGAGGCTGAATTTAGGACCCTGCAGCAGAATTTTAGTACAGTAGCAGCAACAGTCTTTAAGACTGCTAGTAGCAGCTTGTGAAACTGTTAACAGCAGTTTGGGATAACTGCAACAGTAGCAGGTAGCTTAGGCAGTAGTAGCAGTCACTGGTAGGGACTGCTAGTGCAGGCAGCAGCAGCAGAGGATTTTTATAAGGCAATTTTCTATAGGAATTATGCAATAGCAGTTGATGTAGGAAGAACATAGTAGTCATTGTGTGTGTATGTGTGTATGTGAGAGTGTATGGATTGGAGATGTCTATAAGAAAGGGACATAGTTTGGTATAAGGAATGGGTATAATGTAAGGGTATGTGATATATGGTTAGGTAAGGTATTGGGTATTACCTAAGTGATATGTGGATAGGTTATATGTAAGGTAATTGGGTAAAATGGATTGGGTATGTTTAGCTAATGTATAGGGTAATGGCATAAGTTAAGGTATAGGGATAAGTGTCTATATGACATTATAATAAATACATAGAGATATAGCTAGTATTAACTAGTAATTGGCTAGGATACCTTGGTATGGCAAGGTATGGACCTAGAAACCTAGATAATGACTAGTTTGACCATAAAAATAAGCTAATGATCTAGTTTTGACTTCCATAACCTAGAATTGATCTACAAATCATATTTTAATTTAGATATCAACGATTATCACTCCAAACACTAATTGACATTTATATTCTAATTTAGGTCGTCGAGGCACTGTTGCAGATATAGTTGATACATCACCACGAATTTCAGGTGAGTACATTCTTTGATAATTATCTATTTATGATATCTTTTATGTTTCTTGTATCTAGTGTAGATGTCATTTATTTCTTGACACATGGTTACACGGATTGGTATTTTTGGATCCTGTTATGAAATGTTATTCTTTGGATATCTTGGTGTATCTTGTGTAAGCCTTGTTGTTGTTGTTGTACTTGTATGGATACTAATTCCTGAGAAGACTTGCTACTTTCTCATAGAATCTCGTGTCATAACTTTCCATGGTTGGATATCAGTCAGGGGCGGAGAGTATTAGTGTAGATAAGTGATCATACCCTCCTCGTGCATGTCTTGTTCCTTGAATAGTATTAATCATACACCGCACGTATGATTAACCAGGACATTATCCTTGTGCAAGTTCCATGGCCGATCACTTGTTGAAGCTAGTGCTCACTCACATAGATAGTTAATTCTTGTTTTTTGTACATGATATTTCTTGCTCTTGTATTTACTTACAACATTACTCATATTTATTATTGTAATCTCCCTAAATTTTTGGATATATTTTTATGTATTAATGTGAATAATTAATATTAATTTATATTTTAAGATCAATTAGACTATTACATATTTTCTATTTATTATAAATCCTAATAACACAATCTTTAGTCATAATTAGCTACCGATTCGACTTAGACCAAACATTGTCTAGACTCAACCTAGACACTTACACACCCTCACATGGTTCATGAAAAACACCATAAACCATTGTCCTCTCTACATAACACCAAACTTTAAGGTTGATCACTCAAAATCGTATATCTAAACTTTTAGAAAATAATTTCAGCTTTGCACCCGTTGGAATAGACCCAACTCTACACCTCCCCCTTAGTAAATGGCCACCCATGACCTCCCCTTCACTTATTACCTAAAGCTACCTGAACAAAACATCTTCCTAACCCTATTCCAAACAACTTCTCTTAACAAACCATTTCCCAAAATCTTCTCTATCTTCCTCCACACATCCATCTATGCACCCCTACCTAAGTTAAATTTGAATTCATCTAGTCTCTACCAATCCGGCGATATCTCCCTCTACAGTAAGTATTTTTGTCTCGAATTCAGTATACTTCTTTCTCTACATGTCCTTAACATTTTATCTTCACAAACATTCCAGCAAAACTCACTCTAACTTCCTCAAAACAGCCCCTCCATCAGAGGTGTCCTGGCTGAAACAAATTCTAAAGCACCGTTGTTCGCGCAACCTTGCGAGGCCCCACGATAGAAAGTAAAACCTTGGTAATATATCAAAAACCTATCTTTATCACCCTATTATGTCCAATATTCATATCATTAAGTCCTGTGTATACATTCGCTTGCATCTTCGTAATTTTTGTCATCGTAATCCATTGAATCCTAATAAGAGGATTATGCTAGTTTGTGCCCAGCTTGTCGTATCATGACTTGATGTTTAAAACCATAAATTCTATATTGTTAATCTCTGAATAAATATTTTTTTATGTTAAATTTCAGAATATTAAATTAAATATCAATTGCATAATAAGGATAGGAACTATGAACAATTTACGGGTATAGCATTACTTGCCAACGATTTACTTTCACCATGTCAACCATGTTTATTATGATTAATTTATATGAAATTGTGATATTCTAGAATTAATATAAATTATATTTTATAAATATTTTGTTGATAATTTACTTGTGAATAAAAGTAACAAAGGTAGACTACTTTAGATACCTTGAACCTAGTTGTTTTAAATCCAAACTTCGTAATAATTTTTATACTAAATAATTATGTACCCTTTGATATGAACTCATGATTATCCCTATTTTCTTGATTAAATTCAGAATTAAAATATTAATTTTTTCCATTATAATTGGTCCCAAATAAATAGATAATTTGGCCATATTGTGTCATTAATTAGACATACTAACTAGATTATTATTTTTTGTATATATTATGATTAAATAATGTTTATAAATAGTTTTAATTTATATTTTATAATATAAATTAATATATTTTATATATTAAATGATTTTTTACGTAAGTTGGCAACCTTGCATGCACAAACTAGTTGTCAAGTTGCTAAAACATCTAATCGATACGCAACGGAACTTTGTACATGCAACGGCAATTGTTTTAGTATTTTCACTAAATAAATATAAATTCCAGAATTTAATTCATATTAATTTTAGTTTTATTTTTTGTCGACATGCGTGTTTGAGAGGCTACATACATGTTCGAAGTATAGTTTAGCGTTGTCGTGAATTTTGGGACATCGTGTCGTATCTACATATGTTTAGGATTGCGCATATCAAAATCATATAAATGCCTAACTATATGTGTGATAACACGATGTACGAGACCCACACGATGTAATAGACAGTAGCATGGTACGTCGTTATTGGCACGTTGTCTAAGGCCACACAACTGTTGGATCATTGGCAAGAACTGTTGGCCCATTGGTTAATGATCACACCTGATTTTGATAATCAACGTCAAATTTGGTCGATATGCAAAATATACATACTGCTACAGAATTACAGGTTTCAAATAAGAAGAACATCTGCATCTACGTCTTACTGCATCTACGTCCTACTGCTATAAGTACAAACATCGCATCGTCATCAAGAACCAATCGTACTGGAATCAAGATCCAGTTTTTCATATTTTTCTATAATTTTAACTTTTATTGAGTCTAGAAAAATATGTGAGGTTAATCAGGATTGGTATTGGCTTAGGTTTTTCTCAAAGTCCACAAACAAAAATAAGCCTACATCTTCAAATCCAAAAAGTCCACACAACCAAAAGGCCCAAAATCCAACAAATTTGGTTCAAAAGTTCTGACCTAACCTAGGCAGAACTCGGACAGAACTCGGCCCGAGTTTGGCGAGAGTTTGGCACGTGTTCGGCCAGGTCAGTTTGAATTTAGTTTTGAAATCCCTCCAAATCTGCATCAAACGTTTTCACATCTGAACTCATCCCGAACTCTGCTCGAATTCGGTCTGCCAAAATACTATAAATAGAGATGAACTTTCACCATTTCAAATCACTCAATCACTCATTCATTTATTCCTTCTCTTCTCTATTCATTCCTAAGTATTTTCTACGAGCTACACTTTCAAATCAAGTCTATACTACTCTTAGCCAAGCCAATACAGTTTCTATTTAATCTAGAGTTTGGTGTTGAAGAGTTGTATCGGAGGCTGCATTCAAAAAACATTTTAGTTTTTATATTACCTTCTGGAGTCGGTCATGCATTCATCGCCAAACACGGTGTTGTAAGAATCGTAAGTGTTCTGTTAAAGCGTGTGCTATAGTGGATTAACATCGAGCAAGAGTAATCGAGACTGGACTAGTCCTCTCATAGTGAAACCAGTATATATCATTGTGTCACTGAGTTTGATCTTCTTGACTCTTACATTACTGTAAGTTTTTACTGTCATATCATTTACTTTTACCTACCATAGTATATAAGTTTAAATTTTTAATTGGTGATATTTTTTGCTACACACGCACACACTCTATTCACCCCCTCTAGAGGTGCTCAACGGTCCTACATGAACATCACCATACTGGTTGACATTGTACAAGTGATCCTATTCTATTTATATTAATTGAGTTAGATTGTGTGTATTGATTAGAATATGTTATAATAGGACAACTTGGATCCGCTTCACCTGCATCTAAAGACACCATTCATACGACACCGTAGCAGGTAGCAAGCAAGTGTACCTTTCCTTGGTTACGGATTATTTCTTTTATTTTCTTGTTTATTTTGTCAACACTATCATGCCGTAGGATTGCTGATACTTAGTGTCCGTCCTGAAGACGGGTGCCGATGTCATAATACTGACACTAAATATTGACACTAGGGAGTATGTGTATTATGACTTGTCCATTGACATGAATGACCACAGGACACTGACACATTCATGTTGCGAGGTTACGTGATTATTCATGGAGATGACTTCGCATTAGTTGATTGAGATGTTATTGTTCTTGTTTCTAGATAGTTTATGATTGACCGGACTTACTTGATTCTAGACATGGGGTAGGGAGAATGTGACTGCAGTATTAGACTCATTTCTAGTTGGCATGTTTGTTCTAGTGTGTCATTGTTTCTATATCAGAGCTTTGACATTTGTTCTTTTCTAGTTTGTACTTGGTTCTACAATACGGTGCTTGGGACAATAGCCTACTGAGGAGCTTGTGAGCTTCAATGGCAAAGTCTGATATTCCAGTATATATTCTCACTGCATAGCACGTAGATAAGATATAATAGATACCCTTAGTTCATATTTCCTTTTCTGTATATTGGCATTTGTATGTACCTTGCTATGTGTCACAACCCGCACCCTGTTTAGGGGCACGAGAACGTGGGTACGTCCAGCCTACGCCGCAGTGTCGGCGGTAGAATGCTGTATAGGTCATCTAAAACATCTAATATCTAACAACAAGAAAATATAAACCTGTCATCTCCGCACGAAGGTATAATATGACAACAACTATATAATCTCAATCACAAGTCTAAGGAAGATAGAGCAAGATATAGAAATAGATGATAAAGGAGATAACTAAATAAGAGTAGAGTTATCACAACACACAGTTTAGATGTCCAATACAAATAAATACATATCCTAAATATAAATAAGTTTCAGCTAACAATCGGAAGAATCTGATACAACATGAAGACTAAAAGTTCTAAACTATATCTAGGGCACACTACTGAGTAAGATCCTCCTCGGACTCCTGTGTGCCACCCACGCATACCCCCTACTCTTAGAAGGTCGGACAGTCATCTATATCATGTGTAAAATTTTGTCAACATATCAAGTCAGGATGGAACGAGCACATCTCCTCTAACAGTTCAAAATAATTGACAAGCGCTATGAGAATGTAATAATAATGAAAGACTTGATGATCAGGTTACAGAGACAAAGTACAAGGAAAAGATAAGTGAATATCGAGCAGAAGATGTATATAGAAACATGTAAAATATAAAAACAGGCAGATATATAACAAAGGGAAACCTGTCATGCAAGGTATACAACAGATAATCCAGAAAATCAGTGTTAAGACCAGTGTTTTGAAATACCAAATTGACATGTGAACGGCTAGGGAAAGATATCCGACAAACCATATACGTCCGTGTGTAGCCGCTATTATTCAAGTAAAGACCAATGGGATAGAATGGGTATGTTCACATGTCTCCTAGGTATTTTTTCACCCGACTAGTACACATGGAATCCAGGTTTTTTGACACACATTTTATTTATCAAGATAGATGCATTAGTCATAATTTCATTAATCCAGTAAGCCAGTAGGCCTGAAACCACGTATCTTCAGTCAAGGAATCCATAAAATACCAATTCGTGAGTCCATCGTGTCAAAAATCAAGATAGAACACTAGTATAACATGCATCACAGGATATATCAAATAAAGAGAACTATCAAAAAATGTACCTGTCTGTCGCCCTGAGCAGTATATGTGATTCGAGGCCCAAGATGGAGTCGCAAGAACCTAGATATGAGATATATAGGTTAAATGGTGTTTAAATGAGTGTTGAACATGGCTATCTAGTGTATGATATGCAATCTATACCAACTCTAGGTCAAACTAAGCTTCTGAGGTCAAATAAGGTCAATTAGCTTAGAGGTTGACCTTTGAGGTCAAACTAACCTACTCCAAGTTATTTTCTACTAGTCTACCTATATAATATATATATATATATATATATATATATATATATATATATATATATATATAATATTTATCCTATACCTTACATATTGCATCTTACACTTATATTACTACCTATATTAACTTAGCCATTTAGGTATATTACTCTATTATCACAAACCATGACATTCCCAATACATTACCTATCATTATATATATATCTGGATAAACCCTAACCTATTTACCTCTTAGGTAAATTCCTTCCTACTCAAGCTTACCTCATCTCTAGGTAAATGCCACATTACCTAATATATATATTATCCACACACACACACACACACACACACACACACACACACGCACATATACACACACATCTAACACTTGATACCCTCCTTAACTGACACCAACTCTCATTAAATTCTCACTGACCTACCACAGTGGAGTACACTCACAAACCTATTTGACGAACCTGGCCTTAACACTAATCCTAGGATATCCCTTGCTGCCTAGTACAGCAAGGCGACATTTGCTACTAGCTCTTACTACTGCTGCTGAAATGCTGTAAGGTGCTGTTGCTAAATGCAGCCTGCCAAGTGTAGCAGGCTCTGGTTGTTGCCACTAGAGTAGGCCACCGCTTGCTGCTATTTGCAGCCAAGGCAAATACAACTCCCCATACTCATAAGACATACATCTGCTACATACTCAACCCTCAAATAACATAGGCCAAAGGCTATAATGTCAAGCCAAAGTGGCTATCTAATACTGAAATCTCCCTCTCTGATACCATGCTCCTCTCCTATACAAATTGGCACTCAAAGAAAAGGTTACTAACCCATACTGATACATAGGCTAGATGGCCAAGGCACACACAGTTGCCAATGCCTTAGCCAAGACCAAACCCTATAGGTACAACCACCTAAAATCTGATATTAAAATATCCTAACCAACACAACCTAACATTCACTCTCTAATACTGGTAATGCTCTCTAAGACCCTTATGGTCACCAAAACCTGAAACCCTTTACTCCTATATATGCAACATAAGCCTATCCCCTCTTCTTAAACCTCTTTACTGTCACACAACTTCTCTCTGATACACTCCCTAATACCACATTCTATACTACTTAGATAAGCTATTACTATACAAGCAATTTAGAATATTTCTGACAATGAAAGAAAGTATTTGTTATGGACACACACAAAAAAGAAGAAGAAAATGATGTCTTTTCTTTATTGGCGTAAGGCACCACAAATCAAGTACGCCTGAGAGATCCTGCGCTGAGGATCCTCGAGTACAAAAAAGAATTCTGGAGAATGGGACGATGGAGATCGAGCGACAGTTGCTCCTTTACTCCGTTGACACTTCGATTACAAAAGTGGGAGAAAACCTAAGAAAATTGCTAACTCTCGGCTCACTGGCAAGAAGTGCAACAATTTGGCTCTTGAAAATGCTCTACGTTCTGTGTTTTAAAGAGGGATGAGGCCCCCTTTTATAGTCATTCTTGAGCTGGAATGACGTTATGCGCCCACATGAGGAAATACGCTGGTTTTAATGTGGGCATATAGTCATACTTTGGGCGCATAGGATGTAGGTGCATACAGGCTGCGAGATCGTGGATTGGTCGTGGTGTTGACGTAGCCGTATGCTTCGGTACACGACTGCTCGTGGAGACTGACATAGTCGTGTGCTTCAGTGCACGTTTTGATCATGTCTTTGACTGAGTCAGGCTTGGGCGCATAGCCATGTCTCAGGCTATGCGCCCTCCTTTCGGAGGAGTTAGTCTTGGGCGCATAAAACTTCACTGGCTGGGCGCATGGAGCTTCACTGGCTGGGCGCATGGAGTTCCACTGACTGGGCACATAGAGCTTCACTTACTAGATGCATAGAGCTTCACTGACTGGACACATGGAGCTTCACTGGCTTGGGCGCATGGAGCTTCACTGGCTTGGGCACATGGAGCTTTATTTGCTGAAAAATTTTATGCTTCTACAAGACCCCCTTTAAAGTTTTCGATACTTGAACAAGTTCGAAATACTTTAAAAGAAGCATGGATTGTATTCTCGTGAAGCAATGGGCGCATAGCACGGCTCTCTCCTTGGGTGCATAGTGTTTGGCCAACCTGTCAAAGAGATACGACTGTTGAGATCTTCCTCGAAATCTGAACTGTCAGATTCATCGGAGTGGAATTTGAAGCAGTCCATCCTTCATACGTCGTCCACGTTAGCAAGTGACAGTCGCATAGTGTGCAGGAAGCTGATTCTTCACGTGGGCCCATAGGCCGTTGTGGGCACATACAATGCAATTGGCGTATGGGCGCATAAAGCCAGTGGTCTCATAGGAAGTGGCCCGTGCCTATAAATAGGCTCTAAAGGAGAGAGAAAGCTCATTATCCCCTTCTCTTCAAATTTTTTAGAAAACTCTTCATCTTCTTTCTTTGAGAACCATGTCTCCCAAGGTCGCCAAGAGATCCGCGAAGGGCAAGGGGGCTGCGCTAAGTGGCTCTCCTCCCGCGGCAGCGTCCTCGGCTGTCCAGGACCCAATTTTGGGTGAGAGCATGCTTCAAAAACAAAGTCTCGAGCGTTAATTTACGACGCTCGGACTTTTCTTCTGCCTGGGCGGCTGCGCCTAAGGCAACATGCTTCTGTGAGCATCATTATGCGCCCACAGAAGTCATACGCCAGTACTGTGGTGCTATACGCCCACGTGTTGCCATGTTATGTGCCCTAAAGCTGTGGTATGTTATGCGTCCATGTTCGTGTGTTATGTGCCCACATGTTTTGGGCGTATATCCCTTTGGACGCATAAAAGCCCTTCAGAACTTAGTTTTTCCTGCAGTTTTCTGAGTCTGACTTTCTTTCTGTCCTTGCAGTAAACATGTTTGTCCCAGAGCTTGGCAGTATCCCTTTCGGTTCCGCTTGCCACGTTCTTGGCACGAGCCTTATAACCAACATGGTCAGCAATGTTCAGGCAAAGATCAGCCAGGACCATCCTACGGAACGGGCGATCGCCATAATTAAGCAGGAAAAAACCTTTCTGAAGCAGATGATGAATGACGAGAAGCTCGGAGGGTCGTACTGTTGGAAGAAGCCGTACTTCCTATTTGGTGATAGCATAGGATTTGAGGACGATGCGACGATATGTCTAGAAGAGTCTTTGGTAGTTATGTTGAATGACCAAAGAATAGGGCTGCCATCAATGAAGCACCAGTACCCTCTGTTGGCATTTGCTGATCTGGCTGTTCAGAGGCAAATGAAATGGGACCTGACTCTTGAACTACCTGGGGTTGTTTCTGGCAAGATCCAGTTCAACTCTGGTAACCGAAAGAAGGACACGTTCAAGTATGTCAAGGGTTCCACTTCCTATTCTATGAGAGGGCTCCAATCGGGTGTTATACTGAACGATGTCCCGACTGATCTTCATCCCTATGCTGCTGAGACTCTTTCTAATTTAATGCTGTCGAAAAAGGAGTCATATCCGGAAGGGAAGATGCGAATGGAAGGCTGGAGACATCCCGTTCTGTTCTGGAGTGACCTTACTGGATGGGTGCTCTCGACTTATGAGGCTACCCTAAAAGCTGTCGGCCTTTTTTATGCCATCAGGGCCACTCAGTATGGCATCAAGGTTAATTGGCCGATGTTTGTCTCCATGGCAGAGCTGTACAACTATCATACGTGCACCTTCTTCACTCCAGGTGGAGAGATGGGTTTGGCTCTTCATGAAATGCAGGCGATATCCGAACTTTCCTGGGGGACGGAGCCATATGCAGAATATGTCCCTAGTAACGCAGAAATCTTGGACTTGGAGAAGGAGAGCTCTGATATGATGAATGTGTACAAAGAGTTACTTTGTCACTTTTTTATTTGTCACCAGACTACGAAGAAGGATAAGACCGAGGGGTCTATCCCGCATACGAGGTCTTGGACCAACTATGTTTTCACCAGAGAAGGGGGGAATGACCCAGTCTCCTTCTCGTCGCCTAAGCCCTTGACAATCTCTGAGATAGATCGGCTGATGACAGATCACGGAGCTATGGATACCGAAGATAGGGATGATCCTGAGAGAAATTCCTTGATTTATCATTTCTTCAGACAAGCCGAGTTCAAGATATCAGAAAAGATGGTGCTTGCCGCTTTTCTGATGATATGTCTTCGTGACTATGTAGTCCCTGGCGGTTCAGGGTCTTTTGAGAGAATTAGCCGAGGGATGATACTTCCGACTGTAATGCTGGCCTTTGGACACCGTCTTACATTGCTTCCTGCGATGGTCTATACCATCCAACAGGGTTTGCGTTATTTTGTTATGCACGCGATAATATCCGGAGGCAGGAAGGACTTTGCTAGGAGATTTTTTGGCAGGAGATGCCTTCATTTGGAGGTTCAGAGACATGGATTGGACTGTTACAAGGGTGCCCGCTTGCAGGAGGGCTTTGAGTTTTCTACAAAATTATGAATTCTTCAGAGTATCGCCTCCATCTGGTAGTGGTCGCTCGGGGGATACCCAAGTAGATGAGGGAGCACTCACTACTAGCCTTCCTATCGGGGTATTTCGTTGGCTTCAATCCATTAGGCCTTCCCATCTGGTATACAGGAATATGAACCACACTTTTCTGGAATCTTACTTGCCAAGCCATTTTATACGGCAATTTGGCTACAGCCAGCTTCTCTTGGGCAATCCT
The DNA here is from genome assembly GCA_029216955.1 of Iris pallida. Taxonomy (NCBI): domain Eukaryota; kingdom Viridiplantae; phylum Streptophyta; class Magnoliopsida; order Asparagales; family Iridaceae; genus Iris; species Iris pallida. Next base: position 11,421,084 of record JANAVB010031215.1, on the reverse strand, counting down.
AGTCCTCATCTCCAGTCGATAGGGAGTTTGGTCGACGGGGGGGGAGGGGGGGGCGTGCGTGGGGCTATTACAACGCTGGATGTACGGGGGCATTTTTATCCTGCCCGAGGATAAACTCGACACCCACATGCTCTTCGCTGCTGCTAAGTTCTATGTCCAGGTTAATACCTTTCTTTCTGGGTATGACCGGGAGCATAGTTTTGTATCGGGGACCAAGCTTGCCCCTACCCTTGCTGATATAGGACAAGCACGTGCAATGGAGAGTAGCAGAAAGGAAGGCATCGTGCCCATAATTGAACCAGCTGTAGCGCCGCAACAAAGAGTTGTTGTTGAAGAGCCTATCATTACAATGCCTCGGAGAGAGGACAATGAAGAACCTCTTTCTACCGTTCCTCATAAGAGGAAGGCTCCCACCGAGCTGGTGCCACGGCCAAAAAGGACAAAGGTGGTTGTTTCCCGGAGAAAGAAGGTTGTAGACGTGGGTGCCGGCTCGCCTCCTTCCAGAAGGTCTTCTCGGCAGACGGCGTTGCAGGCCGTTGCCATTCGGGAGGTAGACCCTTTCCTAGACTCCATATTCGTTCTGGTCAAGCCTTTGGAAGCTTTCTCATCTTTGCGTTTGTCCTTTGCATAGGACCCTAAAGTTGTAGCTGAGGCAGGTGCCTCCTCATCTTAGGAAGTGGATGTGACGACAGAGTCCCCAGCTCGTCCTCGACTGATGGATAAGGGCAGGTCTTCTTCGGCTGTAAGACTTGAGCGATGGGGTGATCAGGGCGAAGGCCCAGACCCTGACGGCGATCAGAAGATCAGTTTCTCCTACGACATATCTGTGGGGGATATGTTTGCAATAGGAACTGCGATAAAAGAGCTGGACGAGAACCAAATCCAATCAGCTCATCCCCATGTTGGTACGTTACCTTTGTGCCTCTCTTCGGATGAGATTTTTAGACTTCAATTTTGCGTGCTCCTCGTGAGGCTGACCACGATTGTATGTTCCCTTATAGACAAGGAGAGAGAACCCCTCGCAAAGATAGTCCCCGCCATTGGAGAAGGGACAGAAGTTGTTCCTGGCTCCTCCAATTTTGCTGGTATGGAGGGAACTGTTGGTGAGCTGATATCGGCTACAGTAGAAGAAGTTGATCAGCCTACTGAGGGGCTGTCGCTGAATCTGATCTTGTTCCGGCTGAGCTTATGGAAGACATCAGGCCCGATGCCACTCAGGGCCTTGATATTGTTCTCTTTGAGTAGTCTGGGCCTGTTCTTGGTTTCTCTGAAATCAAGGCTGATGGTGCAGTCCAGGCTGAAGTTGAGCAAGTCGAAGGTACGAAATTATAATTGCATTTCTCTCCTCCTTTTTGGTTACTAATATATATGTTGTTTTCCTTGTCAAGTATCTCTTCCTGAAGTGGAAGAAACTCTCCAAGCCTCCTCTCCAACTACCTCCACTAAAGATGAGGAGATGGCCCAGGAAGTTATCAAAGCTTTCTACTCTGTACTGAAAGTAAAGCTTCCAGGAGTCTTGAATCATAATACTGCCTTCGGCCCTGTGAAAGTTGTTACTGAATGTCAAGTGGCGGCCCTTGAGAGCATGGCTGGCTACAGGGAGCGGGCCAACACTCTGAAGAAGGTCCTGAATGACCTGGAGGGTCAGGTGGCCAAGTTTCGGGGTGCCAAATAGCGGAGCCCGACATCGCTGTTCCGCACCTTGGATGAGGCTTTGATGACGGCTCTTACGGAGGAGAAGACTACCTTCAAGACAAGGAAAGACACCCTTGTTCGAGAGATCGGCGAGCTGGCTGACCAGTATGGCCAGTTTAATGCTGCAAGTGAGGCACGTGCTGCCTCAAAGAACAGGTTGGCTGTGCAAATCACTGAGAAGTACAATCACATTGCGTAGATCAAGAAGGAGATCGCCCAGCTGGAAGCTGAATTGAGGGCGGCGATATCTGAACAAGAGGATTATTTGTCCCAGGCCTCCATGACTGCCACCACTTCTGCCCGTTTAGAAGAACAGCTAGCAAAGTTGGAGGGGGAGCATCAGAGTCTGATCCTCTTTAAAGATGAAGCCGCTCATCAAGAAGAGGCACGGCACCTAGCTACTATGAAATCTGAGGCCAAAACTATGGCCCTAAGGGACAACATCAATCGCCTGTGTATCCCATAGATTTTTATAACTCTTTTTTTTTCTTTTTTTCAGTCGTCATGGCTCTTGTATCCCAAAATAAAGAATCTTTTCAGAAGTGAATGTGGTTTTATGAAAATATCGATGCTAGAGGTAATATGGACATAGCAAGGATATTTCTGGTGGGTATTCCGCTGGGGAATTGTGATGTGGACCTATTACCCATTTTATATTCAAGTTATTTGAATATAGATAATAAGTTGAATGAAATTGCTAGTAGAGGTAATATGGACGTAATAGCAGAGGATGTTCTATATCTGACCAGAGGTAATATGGACGTGGAAAGATATATAACATTAGGGAAGAGTCGATAATTCAGTGGTAATAGAGACATGATTATCCTTGATGACTGCTTTGCTCAGAGGTTATGTGGACGTGGCCAAACATTTATTTATTTCGTTGGGGAAATAATTATCAGAAAAAAATTCAGAGGTAATAGGGACGTGACTTGTTTTCGTCAAACCAAGTTTGGACGGAGTCAAAAATGGGAATGATTCCACTAGGGAAATATTTGGAGGACCTATTATCCAGGACGTATTCAAGACTCTTGAAATACGGATAATAGTTAGATGGGTTTTCGAATCATATAAATATCGCACTGTACATTTACATGACTGAACACATATAAACTTTACGTAAAAGAGGTTACACAAAGTATTTCTTTAGGAACTTGCCGTTGATAGGCATCATGAGCAAGTTACCATCAGGTTTGGTTAGTCGGTACGCACCGTTAGAATACACTGATTCTACGATAAAAGGACCTTCCCATTTAGGCTAGAATTTTCCTTATATTTTGTGCGTCATGACCATTGGTCTTCTCACTGCTAAGACCAGATCGCCGACTTGGAAGATCCTTTCCTTCACTTTTTTATTGAAGGCTCTGGAAAGGTGTGCTTGGTATAGATCAACGCGCTGCTGAGCTAACAATCATTTTTCGTCTAGCGCTTCGAGCTCTTGGAGTCGTAGACGGTAGCTTTCTTCAGTAGTCATCTCGCTAGCTAGGGCTACTCGAAGAGAAGGAATCTGGATTTCTAGGAGAAGAACTGCTTCGCTTCCATAAACTAGAGAGAATAGCGTACTGCCTGTTGGAGTCCGGACCGTTGTACGATTGGCCCATAGACATTCACCGAGCTTCTCGTTCCAATCGCGCTTGTTTGAAGACACGAACTTCTTGAGAAGTTTTATGATGGTTTTTTTGAACGCTTCTGCTAGCCCATTAGCTGCTGGATTGTAGGCAGTAGAGGCTACGTTCTGGATTCGATTTTTATCACAGAATTGATAGAATATATGGCTTACAAACTGTGGACCATTATCATGGATGATCCTGCGAGGTAGGCCGAAGCGGTAGATGACGTGATGTTTGATGATACTGATCACGTTTGACGTCTTCACTTCGGTGAGCGGTATAGCTTCCATTCATTTAGAGAAGTAATCGGTTACAGCTAGGATGAACCGATGACATTTGGAGGATAGCGGGCTGATTGGTCCTATGACGTCCATGTCCCAAGCTTTAAACGGCCAAGATGCTATCGTCGGGTGTAGAAACTTCGAAGGTTAATGAATAAAATCGGTGTAGAACTGGCAAGCTCTACACTTTTTTGCATATTCAACAGCATCTGCTATCATTGTGGTCCAGTAATAGCCCATTCGTTTGAGGCGATCTTGCAATTTAGGGCCTGGTTGATGTATACCACAAACTCCATCGTGAGCCTTCCGGAGTGCATGTTTGGCTTCTGTGTTTGATAAGCATCGTAACAGCAGCCCGTCGTAAGAGCGTCGGTACAGCATCTTGGTAGTTGTGTCATAGTAAAATCTGAGGGATCGTCTTTGGATGGATACTTCTTCTTTTGGGTCCTCGCGGAGGATTCCATTGACAACGTAGTCTATGAAGGGGAATCTTCAGTCTTTAGCATCGACGCTTGTTTCCATTGCGTAACTGTGATGAATATGCAAGGCATCTTTCACAGAAAATAATTCTTGACCAGACACTGTGATCGACTACTGAGTATTGGTTGGAACGGTGAAGGAAGCAGCGAGACCGGCTAGAGCATCTGCTTCTATATTCTGTAGTCGAGGCACGTGCTCGATGAAGAATCCAGCAAAAGTAGATGCCAACTCGATTATTGCTCTGTGTTAGGGGATGAGATCTTCATGACGAACTTCATAATCCCCTCGAACCTGACTAACTATTAGCTTGGAATCGCCGTAAGCTTCTAGATAGTCAACTCCCAGTTACTTTGCTAGTTGTAAGCCGATTAATAGAGCATTATATTCGGCCATGTTGTTGGTGCATGTTCCACGAGAGAATATGCACGGTGTATAACCAGATGATCAGGTGATACGAGCATGACACCTACTCTAGCCACAATATTTCCTTTAGGTCCTGTTCTTGATGCACCGTCAAAGAATATTCTCCATATGGAGATTTCTTCAATTGCAGTGTTAGATTCTACCACTTCGTCGGGGATTTCATCGTAGAGTTTGGACGATTCCGGCACCGGATAAGCTGCTAGGAAATCAGCTAATGCTTGGCCTTTTACTGCCTTATGAGGAACGAAGATCATATCGTATAGAGTCAACAGCATTGTCCATGTCGCTAAACGGGAATTGAGAGAGCCCGGTTTTGTCATGAGTATTCTGAGAGGGTTGACTTTAGATATAATGTGGATAGTCTGCCCAGACACATAGTAGCATGTCTTCTTGATGGCAAATACTAGTGCAAGACATTCCTTCTCCGCCGGTGTGTTTCTGTGCTCGGCACCCACCATTGTGTAGCTGAGGTAGTAGATTGCCTGTTCATGGCCGCCTTCGTTCTTCTAGCCAATAGGGAACCAAGAGAATGGTCCATAGCACGGATATATAGTAAGAAGGGCTTTCCCATTATTGGAGCTACCAATACTTAAGGGCTTGTAAGGTACGCCTTGATGTCGTCGAATGTGCGTTGATATTGTTCAGTCCAGACGAAAGATACGCCTTTTTCATGAGCTGAGTGAACGGTTGACACCTTCCAGAAAGGTTCAAAATAAATCGTCTGATGTAGGCTAGCCTTCCTTGTAGTCCGCGTAGCTCTTTGAGGTTTTTTGGAGGATGCATGTCGAGGATAGCCTTCACTTTTTCCGGGTCCATATGTATACCTTTTAAATTGATGACAAAACCAAGGAACTTGCCACTGGAGACTCCCAGAAAAGACTTGGTTGAATTCATCTTGAGTTGGTGTGCACGTATTAGTTCGAACACCGTTCTCAAGTCTTGGAGGTGGTTGCCCTTAACTCGACTTTTGACTGCGATATCGTCTACGTAGCACTCCACAGTTTTGCACAAATGATCGCAAAAAATTGTGTTCATGGCTCGCTGGTATGTTGCCCCTGCATTCTTCAATCCGAAGGACATCACCGTATAGCAGTATACCCCCAACGGTGTTCGAAAAGATGTGTGCTTCTCATCGTCGGGGAACATCTTGATCTGGTTGTAGCCTGAGATCCTATCCATGAAGGACATCCGTTCGAAGCCACAAGTATTGTCGATTATTACGTCGGTGATCGGTAGAGAAAACTCGTCTTTCGGGCATGCAGAGTTCAAATTACGGTAGTCGATGCAGACTCGAACTTTACCATTCTTTTTTATGACTGGAACGATGTTGGCAACCAGTCTGGGTGTTGTTCCTCGCGAATGAATCCACTGGCAATGAGCTTCTTGACTTCATTCTCGATGGCTTCCATAACGTCTGGTCGGAATCGTCATTGTTACTACTTCACTGGATTAGCTTTAGACCAAATATTGAGGCGGTACACGGCGACTGTAGGATCCAAGCCTGGCATGTCTTCATAGCTCCATACGAAGACGTCGATGTATTCTCTTATAAGCGGTATAAGAGATTAGCGTTCATCGCCAGATAGACTTTTGCTAATGAAGATTGGTTTGAAAGATGCTTCATCTCCTAGATTGACTTGGATGACTTCATCTTCGGTAGGTGGTTCCCGTTGTTCGAAGTGCAGCTCCCACCTAGTATCCATTTTTTGAGCCCATTGTTCAAGCTCAATTGATTGGACATCGTCTGTAATTTGATCGGCGAAAACCATGTTGACGGACAGAGTTGCTTTGAACATGTCGCTGACGCTGGAGTCTGAGTCCCAGAGGAAGGAATCAGAAGAATGAGAACAATGATCTGCTTCATCATCTAATCTTTCGGGAGTTGTTGGAGGAGTGACATAGCCCAAACCAACACCGCTTCATTGATAGTAGTTCTCGGGTTTGCCTAGAGGAGCAAAGTGTCGTATTGGCAACCATCATCCTCGGTCGTAATTTAGCCCTTTGTCGCTTTTGATGTCATATCCCATATTCTGGATGATGTTCTTGGCCTGCCAACTATACCAAAAAATTTGTATTTTTCCAGAGTCATAGTCAGCTTCTGTGTTGTGCTTGGAAGAAGTAGAGTCTGGGACAAACTTTCCTCGCCAATTATACGACCGAAGATGATTAGTTCTTCATCTTTCTTTCTGGTTGGAACGATAAAGTAGAGGATATCTTCAGGGTAAACTTTTCCTCGTAGGTGAGGCGTCGTGACCGGCATGTAGAGGTGTAGTCCTATGCTATTTTCTAGGACGTATATCGTATCCATGTAGTGGTTTACAGATTGATAGACATCGGAGTAATTAAAAGATAAACCTTTACTAAGGAAATACGCAAGTTCTTCTTCAGGTATAACATCATCCGCTGAAGGTACATTATTATGAGTATTAATATACTCATTGTGAGGATCATCATCTAGAAGAGGAGCCACGGTCTTGGCCGAGTTCACTACGTAGGGTAATTCTTCAGGATTGGGAGGACGGGCATCAGCAGGTTCCTCCCGGGCTGTCTTACTGAGAGTCATGGTTACTGGTTTGACCTTGTCAGGGTTCTTCTTTTTCATCCAAATTATGAGAGGCTTCGGAGTACTTTTTAGAGTAGTACGTCCTTTGACTCGGATAATCAGGGGACCATCATTGTAGGATGGACTTGCTTCAGCTTCATTGTCAGCTTCGTTGCCATCATCCTTGGGGGGCTGGGATTGGTAAAGTACCGAATCTCCATAGTAAGCTTCGATGCCCTTAAAAGGATCGACATCGGCGAAGTCCGTCTTCACGACACCGTCGTTGTTGACGTATTTGAAGCACTGGTGAAGTATGGAAAGAACGATCATGTTCTCGTGTATCCATTGACGTCCCAACAAGGCGTTGTAGGATACATTGGCATCAATCACATAGCAGAAAACCTTCGTTCGGAGATCACCGATCTGGCACTAGAGACGGATCTTGTCCAGCGGATAGCTTCGACCAGCGTGAAAAGCCATGATAGTTGTGTTGGTTGTCGATAGCTTGTGCAGAGGGATTCCTAGAATTTGAAGCAGACTTCTAGGAATGATGCTGAGGGAGGATCCTAGATCGATGTGCATGCGGTCCACCTTGATCGCTCTGATATACCCTGTATAGTGCAGGGGTCTATCATGATGATTATTTTTTAGTAGCATGTCCTCCTATAAAAAGGTGATGTTGGGCACCACTTCCATAGTACTGTGGCAGTGGGGACAGGAGACAGGGTCTTCAGCGGGCGCCTTAACATCGTCGAGGTAAGAGTCGGCATGTAGTAATACCACACTTAAGGCCTTTCGCATTTCTTTAGAGGGTCGTAATAGATCGAACAGAGACAACCTGGTAGGTGTATTGGCTAGCTGAGCCAGTATATCAAAGTTGTAGGGCCGATCCATGCCTTCGGGAGCTGGCGCCTTCAGAGACTTGTCAAACCGCGCCTCTTTCTGCTTGGCTTTGTCCGTAGTTGGAGGTTTAGACGGGCCGACTTCTGAGCTTGTAGGGGCAGTAGGAGCTTGAGGAGGTACTGCTTCTTCTTGTACGGGATCGTACGTCCGAAGATAAGTCTTCCCCGAATTCGTCTCGCCAGATAGAACCTCGTAGATGGGAGAGGATACCATATGGCATGACTTGTACTTCTTACCCCTTTTTGCTTTGGGAGGTACTACCCCCTGCGTCACTTCTTGTACAAAGTTCGGATGGACCCACATAATCTGTAAACCCCCTAAAAATTTTACTACAATTTTTATTTTTATTTTGGTGTTAATTTTGCCTTTCGTATCTATACGTCACGTACGAGTTCGCATCTTTCGTATTGCTCGACGAGTACGAATATACGCGAGTGTACATATTTTTACTTGAAAAATATTTTTATTATAAAATTATTTTTATAGGAAAGTACAGGTTCAAATAAATATAATAAATATTTTATTTTATAAAAGAGTTATTTTGTTCGTCGTTTAAAAATTTGTGATTTAGAAAATTGTGATTATATGAAATGTAAGGGTCAAATATTTGCGAAAATGAAAATTTGTTATTATTATATTTTGTTATTTGTAAAAGCTATTTTATGAGTTAATATTTAACTTGAATTTCAAAAATTATTTATTGCTATATTTTAATATTTACAAAAAATATATTCAAATTTTTGTTTTACTTAATATTTAAATTATTTTGATAATTTAAATTGGAAAAGATTTTATTTGCCTTAAATTAATTGGCTTTTAAATTAAAGATAGGTTTGATTTATATTGAATTAGATTTTGAATCAATTTAAATTAGTATGAAATCTATCTAATTGGGATTTATATAATCCCAATCATTATCCAATAGGTATTTCCATATCCAATATATAGGCAGGTACTCCTCCATAATTTCTACCATAACTCAGAGTGTATGTGCATCGTGTCGGTGCCTTATTCTCATCAACTATGTTCTTTTTACATCACAAACACAAACATATTCTCCGCCGTGTCCGATCCCCGGACACGACGACATCCCTTCCAGCCTCATTCGGCCACCACTTCTCCCCGACCACAGCCTTCACCCTCCAAGTCCAACTCCTCGCCCCCGCCGCCTCGACGCCTACTGCCAAATTCGATTTCCAACCAGCTACCCAACTCCACGACCACGTCGTCGTCACCAACATCCCCATCCTCCTCGTTTCCTGTCCACCGCTGCCCCGGCAGCATCCCCGTCTCCACCATCTCCGTCAACAACATTCCAAAACCATCGCCACCACTGGCCGACTCCTGTTCCAGCTAACCCAAGCCACCGCCACCACCGAACCCACAACAATTACCACCACCACCATCATCCAGGAAGTAGAAGGGGAAGAAATCCTAACCTCGAGCCCGACGACAGCCTCGCGCACCGCCACCGCTAAACTTTCATACGCCGACCGAAGGGCGAACCCCTCCAGCCACTCCGGTCTCGACCGCCACCGCGCCGAGGGCATCCTCCGTCCGCTGACACCAGCCGCTCCTCCCGGCGCTGACCGCCCAAACCCGACCGCCTTAACCCACCTGAGAACCGCCTCTTCGTCGAGATTTCCCCGGCCGGATCTCCCCTCCGCAGCGCCATCACCGCTTTGGAAAACCAGCGCCGGCGGCCAGAGCCGACCGCCGCCGCCCACATCTGCCGTCGCCGCCCACATCGGTCGCCGCCCCGCAAGCTTCGACTCCCATCGCGTCCCCTCCGGACCGATCGTGTCCGCGGTGGCCCCCATCCGACACCGCCCGCCTCCGCGAGCCTCCGCCCGGCGCCGTCGCGCCATTCACCGCCTGTGAGCCGCACTTTCCCTATCTCTCCCCACTTCATTTGCTTCTTCCCAATATTTATTTAGAACAGCAGAGCTATAGCCATTGTATGCATTATTATATTTTTATTTATTATTATTATTATTATTATTATTATTATCATTATTATAACTATTAATGTTATTAGTATAAATTGTTAAGATTTTTATTATTACTGTTATTATTTATTAATTTAGTATCCATATTATTATTATTAATAATGTTATTATTATTAAAATTGCCATAGTTATTATTATTAATTTTACTATTATATTATTATTTCTGTTATTATTATTATTATTATCAATATTATTAGTTGTTATTAATTTTATTATTATTATTATGGATATTATTATCAGTAGTTTTGTTAAAAATTACTATTGTTATTTATTCTTAATATAGTAAATATTCCTAAAAATATATTGTAATTTAAAAATATAGTTTTTGACCTACAAAGCCTCTTTGGCAAAAATTAAGTTTCAAATTTAAAAACAAATTTTTATATACTTACCAAAGTACTTATCTAAAATTATTTTTAACTAAACAAATCTAGTTTTCCATATTATAGATACCTTCTAAAATGGCATAAGGTATTTCACCGCAAATTTTTCTTTTCATGTCAATGACTAATCATCCATTCATATTTTCTCGCAAATTCGGACTCTTGTACCTCAAACATGGCTGTTGGACAGAACATGACTTGTTGGATCATTGCACCATACCAGGCGTAACACCAGGCATGACACCTTGCCTTTACTGTTTAATTTCTTTCTCAATATCATGCATACTTTTTTTTTATGTTGTTCTTTCAAAATTATATATATAAGCAAATTATTATATTTCATACAATTGGCTTAGAGTTAAGGGACCACCGTATATTTAGTGCATCTCATAAACTGTCACGATGTGCCACGGATTGTGTGTGAGTTGTGAGTCGCATATAGATGCGGACTTGCGTGCTAACTGATCATTGGTGCGTACAGGCCGTGCGTTAGGTTATAACTGACAATTGATTGTGTAGAGGACTTGGCAGTTATTAAGGATTAAACAGTGTCGTGGAGTCGACACATGTATAGTATCATTGGGGAGAGGGGACAGTTATTAGCGTAGGGGCTACATTTTATTTTTACACACATTTTGGGCCGAGGGTGACTCTTATGAGCACTACCTTCTGCACAGGGCCGATAGTGTCTCGGATGAGCGCTACTTGACGGCTACTCTCTATTACTTGCTTGCGTGAATTTGTTACAGCCCCTGCGTAGAACGTTGTCCTCAAAGTGCATATCACTTAGAATGGTTAGGAACCTTTACTCATGCATACTTTTCTGTTGAGCTTTATTATTCAGTTTATTGGCATGATATTATGTATCTTGTTACGTCCCTCTGAGGACCTGGTGATCTCTCCAGGTGTGTGTTTCATGGTTTCTTGCAGGTGCTCTAGCTAAGGCCATTTCTTCCTTCGTGATGATTGCTCTTGGACTCGCCATTGCTCTCGCTTGCTCAATTCTTTCCTTGTATATTTTTTTCCATATTTAATTTAGTTGGTAGTGGACTTTGTCTCCGCCCAATAATTGTACTATAAATATTCAAGTTGATTTTATACTATTATTCTTTTCATTGTGGATGAGATTTAGTTTGTCGTGGATGGCTACAATATACAGCTTATGTATACATACGAGTCTTCATATATTGGAGTAGATTTCGTATATATGCAGCTGGCATGATACGTATCTAGTTCCAAGTATTTGGGACTGGGGCGTTACATATTTTTGTGGTGGCCCATGCAGGTCAGTTTGCCGTTTCGGTTACATGACTGTACCAAGCGGGCCTGCAATATAGGATTAGAATCTAGGAATCTCATCCACATACTTGATCACCTTCCTTGACCTTCCTTGATTTCCATATTCCGACTCCCGTGGCTTCCCTTGATTTTCACATCTTGCTTGAACTCTTTCTACCAACACCCTATCATCTCGTGCTTAAACATGGTTAGAAACATGACTACACTATTATATACTTATTCGTCAACCCTATAGCTAGAAGGATTATATTGACAAATAATATCCATTGAGGTTATATTGGAGTATAAAGGCATTTATTTTTCCTAGAGATATGATCTTAAGGATTAGTTAATTTCAAGTTGGGTAGTAGCATATTACCGCCTTCAAAGAATAGTTAGAATTTTATTATTACAAGGTGGTATACACAAGAGGATAGCTAGATCGAGAAAACAAATTTTAGGAATTATGATTTTTGAAATTTAGAAATATTTTGATTTATTGGAGGATGAAATCAATTTGAGAAATATCTTAAAGTTTTAAATTGTGACGCATAATTTACGGTTAACTTTAAAAGTTTGGATTGTAATATTATAAAGTTTATCTCGAGATTATTTAAGGAGTTTTAATTATGATTTTTAGACAACAAGAGAAGACGGAAGTTTAGTTTGAGAGAGCTTGAGGTTTAAATTGAGTCGTAATATTCATAAGTTTATTTAATTTTGAGTTGAAGAAATGATGGCAAAATTTTGTTTAAATAATTGGAGGATATGAAAGCAACTTTGAAGGAAAAAATTCAAATTTTAAATTATGTAATATGATCTATGATTTATAGAGTTAATTAGATTTCAAGATTAAGGCCTTGGATATGGATATTTAATTTTGGTAAAAAAATATATTTAAATTGAGCCACATGATTTACGATTAATGAAATAGGCTAAGAGTTTATCTCGCGGTACATTTGAGAATTGGAAGGTGATGGCTTATTATGAAAGTTTAGTTGTGCTGCCTTAGATATGATGAAGGTTATTTGGAATTTATTTAAAGGAAATTAAACTTTAAGATATGATTAAATACTTGATGGAGTATCTGGAGATTTTTCGAAACTGATGAGGAACTTGAAATTTGAAATTAGATCATATATTGGTAGAGGACCAAGAAGCAAGCAAGTCACCCAAATGGAATACAAGTATTCCTCATTAATTTCCATGATAGTTGTATGTACTCGAGTGTAGTTAAGTCATCTGCCAAACTATGTGAAGTTATTTCAATATTGACTCACTCGACATTTCCTCAAATCTAGATTTTATCGTGACTATCTAACCATTTAAAACTTGAGAAACGATTAGATTGTTCCTTGATCATACACCATCTAAGTGGCTATTATATCCCCAGAAACTGTACTCCTAATTTATTTTACCTTGATTTGTTAGAATCTCAGTTATCTTTATTTTATGTTTTAGCTCGGTCATTTATTTTGTTCGTTAATCATTATCTCATTAACTCCCACTTTCTACTTTAAGTTCTTTGGTGTCCCTATCGTGACTTTGATATTTGGAGCACAACACTAGACTTTTTCTTCCCACAAATTTCACATGCAAGACCTACACGAGCTCACCTTCATATAGGTATATCACGTGCCACTAAAACACGTCTCCTTATACTCTAATTTTATGTTACGACTTTCGGGTCAAAAAGACTGGACTCTAATCCCTACCGTGAAACCAATATACTTTAAACTATAGATGAGACTCGGCCTCGACTCCATTCTTTCGACCCGATATATGATTTTGTCCTACTTAATTCCTTACATGCTTAACCTTGTATTTTATCTTGATTGCTTGACCTATCGTCCTATGACACCATTAGCTTAATTCTCGTAAATTGGGTAGAATATCTCACTACCTAGCAAACCCTTTTTCCTAGTGAACCATATTGATAAGTTCATTTGGACTATAACACTTAGAGGACCCTAACTTATCTAGTCAACCAAGCCGATTGCATAGGCCCAAATTTTGAGCGAAACTTAAATTTTATAAGATCTTGGACTATTTGATTTCTTTCATCATTACCCTTTACTTATTATTTTACCTACCTATGATGCTAAAATAGCTTAGTTTTGCAAGCGTATTCTTTATCAAGCTTGATCATGACATATGTTTAATGTGGGCGCCCACAAATACATTGTCTAATCAGAACCGACGTATTATGGTCTGATCAACCATAGTGCATTTGGTTCGCTTTTTGTATATTGTTCATCGTGGATAGTGACATAGTTAAACTTGGCCCTAGAGTCTCATCCGCGACTACCTTGACAATTCTGCCTGAATTTTTTTTTTATCGTTGTTGAACCACATATTGGTATTCAAAACATACTCTTTGAACTCTTGTTGGATTTCGCCTTTTAACTATTCTAGACAAAGCTTGTGATTGATAGATAGACCAAACCCTTCTCCTATGACTATGATATTTGTATATACTTGGGATAGTTAACCACTGACCAACCAATATAACTATATCTCCGTCTTGAGCTACTTGCCTTTTTTCAACTTTTATGACCTTTTTGAAATTTGACGATGATTCAACTCTAAACCTAGACAATCCTATATCTTCTATCGTGACCCCTAATCACTTGAATGATTCCTATCATCCTTTCATTTGAGCCCTCAACCTAGACACTTACCATGCAACCATCTTCGAAGAGCCCTATCCCCCAAGCCCCAAAATATCCACTTAAGCTACTTCCATCGTATTATCATGATTTTTCTAAAGCATATTTATCGTTGCATTGCCTCGCCCAATTATTTGTGTTGCCTTACCCTCGTACCTTCTCACACCCCACTTATTCTTAATTTCGAGGACGAAATTCTTGTAAGTTGGGTAGGATGTAAACCCCCTAAAAATTTTACTACAATTTTTATTTTTATTTTGGGGTTAATTTTGTCTTTCGTATTTATACGTCACGTACGAGTTCGCATCTTTCATATTGCTCGACGAGTACGAATATGCGCGAGCGTATATAGTTTTACTTGAAAAATATTTTTTTTATTATAAAATTATTTTTATAGGAAAGTACGGGTTCAAATAAATATAATAAATATTTTATTTTATAAAAGAGTTATTTTGTTCGTCGTTTAAAAATTTGTGATTTAGAAAATTGTGATTATATGAAATGTAAGGGTCAAATATTTTTGAAAATAAAAATTTGTTATTAATATGTTTTGTTATTTGTAAAAGCTATTTTATGAGTTAATATTTAACTTGAATTTCGAAAATTATTTAATGCTATATTTTAATATTTACGAAAAAGATATTAAAATTTTGTTTTACTTAATATTTAAATTATTTTGATAATTTAAATTGGAAAAGATTTTATTTGCCTTAAATTAAATGGCTTTTAAATTAAAGATAGGTTTGATTTATATTGAATTAGATTTTGAATCAATTTAAATTAGTATGGAATCTATCTAATTGGGATTTATATAATCCCAATCATTATCCAATGGGTATTCCCACATCCTATATATAGGCAGGTACTCCTCCATAATTTCCACCATAACTCAGAGTGTATGTGCATCGTGTCGGTGCCTTATTCTCATCAACTATGTTCTTTTTACATCACAAATACAAACATATTCTCCACCGTATCCGATCTCCGGATACGACGACATCCCTTCCAGCCTCATTCGGCCACCACTTCTCCCCGACCACAGCCTTCACCCTCCAAGTCCAACTCCTCGCCCCCGCCGCCTCGACGCCTACTGCCAAATTCGATTTCCAACTAGCTACCCAACTCCACGACCACGTCGTCGTCACCAACATCCCCATCCTCCTCGTTCCCTGTCCACCGCTGCCCCGGCAGCATCCCCGTCTCCTCCATCTCCGTCAACAACATTCCAAAACTATCGCCACCACTGGCCGACTCCTGTTCCAGCCAACCCAAGCCACCGCCACCACCGAACCCACAACCATTACCACCACCACCATCATCCAGGAAGTAGAAAGGGGAGAAATCCTAACCTCGAGCCCGACGACAGCCTCGCGCGCCACCACCGCTAAACTTCCGTCCGCCGACCGAACGGCAAACCCCTCCAGCCGCTCCGGTCTCGACCGCCATCGCGCCGAGGGCTTCCTCCGTCCGCCGACACCAGCCGCTCCTCCCGGCGCAGACCGTCCAAACCCGACCGCCTTAACCCGCCTGAGAACCACCTCTTCGTCGATACTTCCACGGCCGGATCTCCCCTCCGCAGCGCCATCACCGCTTTGGAAACCCAGCCCCGGCGGCCAGAGTCGACCGCCGTCGCCCATATCTGCCGCCGTCATCCACACCGGTCGCCGCCCCGCGAGCTTCGACTCCCATCGCGTCTCCTCCGGACCGATCGTGTCCGCGATGGCCCCCATCCGACATCGCCCGCCGTCGCGCCATTCACCGCCGGTGAGCCGCACTTTCCCCATCTCTCCCCACTTCCTTTGCTTCTTTCCAATATTTATTTAGAACAGCAGAGCTATAGCCATTGTATGCATTATTATATTTTTATTTATTATTATTATTATTATTATCATTATTATAATTATTAATGTTAATAATATAAATTATTAAGATTTTATTATTACTGTTATTATTTATTAATTTAGTATCCATATTATTATTATTATTAATGTTATTATCATTAATACTGCCATAGTTATTATTATTATTAATTTTACTATTATATTATTATTTCTATTATTATTATTATCATTATTATTAGTTGTTATTAATTTTATTATTATTAATATGGATATTATTATCAGTAGTTTTGTTAAAAATTACTATTGTTATTTATTCTTAATATAGTAAATATTCCTAAAAATATATTGTAATATAAAAATATAGTTTTTGACCTACAAAGCCTATTTGGCAAAAATTAAGTTTCAAATTTAAAAACAAATTTTTATATACTTACCAAAGTACTTATCTAAAATTATTTTAACTAAACAAATCTAGTTTTCCAAATTATAGATACCTTCTAAAATAGCATAAGGTATTTTACCGCAAATTTTTCTTTTCATGTCAATGACTAATCATCCATTCATATTTTCTCACAAATTCGGACTCTTGTACCTCAAACATGGCTATTGGACAGAACATGACTTGTTGGATCATTGTACCACACCAGGCGTAACACCAGGCAAGACACCTTGCCTTTACTGTTTAATTTCTTGCTCAATATCATGCATGCTTTTTCTTTATGTTGTTCTTTCAAAAGTATATATATACAAATTATTATATTTTATGCAATTGGCTTAGAGTTAAGGGACCACCGTATGTTTAGTGTATCTCATAAACTGTCACGATGTGCCACGGATTGTGTGTGAGTTGTGAGTCGCATATAGATGCGGACTTGCGTGCTGACTGATCATTGGTGCGTACAGGCCGTGCGTTAGGTTATAACTGCCAATAGATTGTGTAGAGGACTTGTCAGTTATTAAGGATTAAACAGTGTCGTGGAGTCGACACATGTATAGTATCATTGGGGGGAGGGGACAGTTATTAGCGTAGGGGCAGCATTTTATTTTTACACACATTTTGGGCCTAGTGTGACTCTTATGAGCACTACCTTTTGCCCAGGGCCGATAATGTCTCGGATGAGCGCTACTTGACGGCCACTCTCTATTACTTGCTTGTGTGAATCCGTTACAGCCCATGCGTAGAACGTTGTCCTCAAAGTGCATATCACTTAGAATGGTTAGGAACCTTTACTCATGCATACTTTTCTGTTGAGCTTTATTATTCAGTTTATCGGCATGATATTATGTGTCTTATTACGTCCCGCTGAGGACCTGGTGATCTCTCCAGTTGTGTGTTTCATGGTTTCTTGCAGGTGCTCTAGCTAAGGCCATTCCTTCCTTCGTGATGATTGCTCTTGGACTCGCCATTGCTCTCGCTTGCTCAATTCTTTTCTTGTATATTTTTTTCCATATTTAATTTAGTTGGTAGTGGACTTTGTCTCCGCCCAATAATTGTACTATAAATATTCAAGTTGACTTTATACTATTATTCTTTTCATTGTGGATGAGATTTAGTTTGTCTTGGATTGCTACATTATACAGCTTATGTATACATACGAGTCTTCATATATTGGAGTAGACTTCGTATGTATGCAGCTGGCATGATACATATCTAGTTCCAAGTATTTGGGACTGGGTCGTTACATAATCTTCCCACATTTAGTCTTGAGCGGGACCAATGTTGAGTTGCGAGCTGGCGGTAGATTGACGACTTCCGTTATTGCCTTGGGAATCGGGACCACACCATCTGGGACTTCTGTGGGAGGAAAGTCACCAAACTGAAGAGAGATCATGTTAGAAGATACGCCCTTGTCTTTAGCTTCGAGGTTGATCTCTTGGTTGTCGATAAGCTATTGTATCTTCTTCTTCAGAAAGATGCAGTCCTTGGGAGAGTGATGCACGTACTGATGATAGGGACAGTACTTGGGATCGTTGAGTTGGCTCGCCTCTACAGGACGTCGTGATGGGGGCAATGTCAGCTTATTATCCTTCGTCAATGTGTGAAAGATGGTAATGACATCATCTTCGTCAAAGGAGAAGGTCTCCTTAGGCTTCTCGGAGGTGCCCTGAGAATTGGAAGCTCCTTTGGATGTGTCGACCTTCAAGACTTCTTTCTTTTTACCCCCACGAACAGGGATAGTTTGAGGATGCTTGCCCTTGTCTTTGGATTTGGGTGTTTTCAACCCTAGTAGTTCCAAGTTAGGAACGTCATTTTCAGCAGCATCAGCAGCCCCAATGAGAGCGGGCCATATATCATACTTATGTATACCCAGATAAAACTTTACTGTATGAAGGAAATTATGTCGACAAGTATCCACAAGTTCTGAATCTGGTATGCCGAAGGGCATCTTTAGTGCTAGCCGCCTGAAGCATTCGATGAAGGCGATAACAGACTCAGTCCTCCTTTGCTTGGTCTCGATGAGGGTGGACATACTAACATGCATGCCACTCTCGTAAAACCTGTTGAGGAACAACCTCTCCAAGTATTTAAATGAGTTGAAACATTCGTCAGGCAGAAAAGGCTACCCCCTGCAAGGTGCTAATAAACAGCTTCGACAAGAACAGATCATCTCTGGGCAAGTGCAGAGTCTGTGTGTTGAAGTACATCATGTGCTGACGAGGAGAAGTCAATCCGTCAAATGAGTTCAGCGTCAGCGGCTTATAGTTAGGAGGGCAAGTAGCGTTCTCCCACTCAGGAGGATATGGTTGAGATATCCCCATCTTCTGAAGCTCGTCTTTGTGTGAGATGGTGTCGAGATGATCGACCAGGGAATCAATTGCATCCTGTTGATTGAGCAGGTATTGGGAAATGGCTGTTGAATGGTTGTCAGGTGTTGTTGGTGAAGGACCACCCCAAGCATTTGTACGATTGGGAGGAGGCGCAACGGAATGATACTCCTTTTGCAGTGAAGGAGGGTTGTTGCTGTGAGCCAGACTAGCGTAGGCCAAGACATTTTGTTGAGGTGGAGGAACAGCCCCAACAGCTTGAACCGCCATGATACTGGTAAGCATATCGGTGATCTTGGCGAATGCTGTTTCAAGACCCTCTAGCCGTTTGCTAGTCTGATCACTGCTTCAGGTCTTTCTCCATCTGCCATATATGTAGATAACATGCGAGGAAGAACAGAGGAAACAGTACAACGGGTGCTGATATTGTCTGTCTCCGAGTGGACCAGTCCTTTATCTTCAGGTATAGGAGGCAGATACTCGCCATCAGATTCAGAGAGATCGTCATCCTCTGGAAGGCTACCCCCAGTGTGAGGGTCATCCGCTTCAGACTCTGAGGGAATACTACCCCCATATTGGGATTCTTCGTCATCCATACGGAACCTTGCCTTTGACCGAGTACCCATATAAACTCCTTCAGATGTGACAGCCTGCTGGCCATCTATTGGTAGACTTCTTCTTCTTCTTCTCGCGGAACTGAAAGAGAAAGTTGGGTTCGTAGTCCACCGTCTTTGATTAGGGCTTCCGTAAGGGGGACCCCATGAAGCCATGTTGGATGAAACACACAGTGGCTTCTCATCGTCAGAGAAGTGCAGCCGTCGAAACACCGATTTTCTCTGAGGCACTCTTGTTGCTTTGGAGCAACAACAGTTGATAACAATACTGGTGCACGGATGTGCACTTTGAATTGTTATGTCATCCCTCGCTTTACGCTTATGATTTATTATGTCGCGCAAGTCAGCGGAAGGGAGTTTTGCCTTACAACCCATGTTGCATGCATCGCCGAGCTTTGTATGCGGGTTCGTAAGGAGAGTAGGTGCATCCAGACTTAGTTCACGTGCAGGGACAACCCCCACACCTAAGTTCTGCGATATCCTTGAAGACAGCCCCGTGGTGTACGCGTTGGGGCCTGTCTTTTTGTTGTGGGCGCATAGGCCTTGGAGACTGGCCTTGGGTGCATGCTCCTTGACAGCATGTCTGAGACTCCTCGATGTGGGCACATAGTTTTGATCCAGAGATCATGGACACATAGCCTTGGGCGCATGGCTTTTGATGCCCATCCTGCTGAAGACAGAAGTGTTCTGGTTGGGGCTATGTGCCCAAACACTCCCTTGGGCGTATGGCTTTGAGCGCATGCTTGGTGTAGCAGCGCTGTTTTCTCCCAGTTTTGCCTCCTTCATTTGTGAGCCTCGCCGGGTTTGGCCAGAGTGTCGCACACTCCGATTCTTGGCATCGTAGTGTTTTTCTCTGCTAAGTCTCGGGTGCTGAACACCTTGTTGTTGGTTGTGCAGAGAAGAAGTCGCTGGGCTAGTAGAGCCCGGAATGGTGTGAACCTTCTCCATTTGGGGAACTTCTGTGGCAGAGTCATGTGCCCATGTGACAGAGTCCTTCAGTTGCATATCTGCTATGACACTAGCAGGATATGCACAGCGAGCCTTTGGAAGCCAAGTCTTACGAGACTTGTTTGGCCTCGCTGATTTTGAGGGAGTAGAGCCATCCCTCGAGAGCATCTCTTCGAACGCCTGCTGAGCGAACTTTACGATCAGCATCTTCTGAGTGCTTCCCACTTTGTTGGTATTGTATTACGTCACCACCTTCTCGTCAGAGGAAAAAGTAGTCCCCAGCAGAGTCGCCATTTTTGTGGACACACACAAAAGCGAAGAAGAAAATGCTGTCTTTTCTTTATTGGCGCAAGGCACCACAAATCGAGTACGCCTGAGAGATCCTGCGCTGAGGATCCCCGAGTACAAAAACGAATTCTGGGGAATGGGACGATGGAGATCGAGCGGCATTTGCTCCTTTAATCCGTTGACACTCCGATTACAAAAATGGAAGAAAACCTAAGAAAATTGCTAACTCTCGGCTCACTGGCAAGAAGTACAGCAATTTGGGTCTTAAAAATGCTCTATATTCTGTGTTTTTAAGAGGGATGAGGGCCCCCTTTTATAGTCGTTCTTGAGCTGGAATGACGTTATGCGCCCACATGAGGAAACATGCTGGTTTTTATGTGGGCGCATAGTCCTTCTTTGGGCGCATAGGATGCAGACGCATACAGGCTGCGAGATCGTAGGTTAGTCGTGGTGTTGATGTGGCCGCATGCTTCGGTGCACGACTGCTCGTGGAGACTGACGTGGTAATGTGCTTCGGTACATGTTTTGATCATGGCTTTGATTGAGTCAGGCTTGGGCGTATAGCCATGTCTCAGGCTATACGCCATCCTTTCGGAGGAGGTAGTCTTGGGCACATGAAACTTCACTGGCTGGACGCATGGAGCTTCACTGGCTGGGCGCATGGAGTTCCACTGACTGGGCGCATGGAGCTTCACTGACTGGGCGCATGGAGCTTCACTGACTGGGCGTATGGAGCTTCACTGGCTTGGGCGCATGGAGCTTCACTGTCTTGGGCGCATGGGGCTTCATTTGCTGAAAATTTTTCATGCTTCTATATTTATGTTAGTAAGCACAATATGTAAACTGACACCTAATAACCCACATACACTCACCTACCACCTATACTAACATATCACTCTAATTGAAACCAAGATACCCAAATCTATTTATGACACTCATGACACTAACATATACATTAACTCTCTAACCCAAGCTAACTGAAAATAACCTACATTAACTCATATTTTTCCCAAATCACCATTGGACTAACTCAAGCTAACTAAAACCCAAGACCCGGTGCCAAAAACCCATGGCCATTCATTGGCCTAATGGCTAAGGTCCAAGTGATCAGTCAATGGCCAAAATACTCACTGCCATAGTGAGTATCTTACTAATACTCACAAGAGGCACTCGACGAAGTGTCAACAGGCCTTGCCCGACCCTCTAATCCTCTCAAACCTGAACCACAAACCTTTAATCTTAGTTCAGAGTTCTGTTGCTACTGTACTGATTAGACCCTAAAATCTCTTACTCACTCACATATATACATATCTAGGATACTTGTACATACACATAGATATAGACACATACGCTCAACCCTCTGATACGTGAACACATCTCCAAGACCATGCCAAAACCAAAATACCCCAAAGCAACCCCAAACTCTGATGCTACTGGGCTACTGCTTCTACATCAAGGCAACAAGCCACTGCTACATTTCACTGAGCCAATTGCCTTCCTCTTTTCATACCTTGGCTCACAATTAGACACTAAAACTGATATATCAAACAAAATACCCAAAACTCTGAAACACAAACTCAAGGCCAAAGCCACAGGCCTCTAATATATAAACCAAGTGTAGATAAGTGTGAGTGTCATAAGGAGATATGCGATGAATGTGAGTAAAGAGTGCTAGTATCAAGTGTCAAATGGATGTGTCCAATGCATCAGAATCTTGAGTGCAGTGTGTGCTCGAGTGTTAGAACAATATGCAGTGAGTGTTAGCAAGTGTCAAGGTGATGCAGCCATGCTTGAGTGTCAAATGTAGTAGTGAAGACAAGTGCAAGTGTCAACAAGGGTGTACAGATATGTATCAACTTATATCAGAGTTAATGAGTCCATGAATGTAAGTACAGTGGTGTCAAAATATGTCAAGTGAATGTGTGCCATACATGTGTGTCAAGTGCCAAATGTATAACAAGCAATGTGTTCGAGCGTCGTTGCAAGTGTGAGTCCAAATGTCATGAGGATGTGTCAAATATGTGTCCAGAGGTGTCCAAGTGGTGTGAAGAGTGTCCACGTGTGAAGAACACAAGGTGCGGTGCTCGACTGTACTGCGTCAGATCTGTGGGTCAAACCATAGATCGAATACCCCATGAATTGAAACACAGACTCCTAGGTAGTGTGTCAGACACGTGCCCTACCTAAATGTGTCACTGGCA
The DNA here is from genome assembly GCA_029216955.1 of Iris pallida. Taxonomy (NCBI): domain Eukaryota; kingdom Viridiplantae; phylum Streptophyta; class Magnoliopsida; order Asparagales; family Iridaceae; genus Iris; species Iris pallida. The sequence continues at coordinate 11,398,153 of JANAVB010031215.1, read as the reverse complement.
TAGAAAATTGCATCGTTTCCAGCGTGCACGGACACGGCAGCAGCTGGGGAAGCACTGTTCACCCTGTGCAGTGTCACAGCGTGTCTCCGTGTCCAATATGACATGGCAAAACCCATCAATTTCAATTTAGTCACCAAGATTTGTAATCTACACATAATTAGCTACCAGAATATATAATTAGTTCTAAAATTGGAGAACAAAAAGTTCTAAAGGGCATTTCATCGAACACCTTAGATACGCATCCGATACTCCTCTGATACGCACCATAAATGGATTCAATTTCGAACCAAACTTAGCCTAATACCAGGGGGACCCTAAATGAATGCATCTATGGAAAGAAAACGGAATTTAGAATGGTTTAGAGGCTCTTACAAATTTAGAGTTGGAATCTCAATGAAAATTCTCATGCAAGCCTTCCCACCAAATCCAATGGTCAAATTGCCCCAAATCCTTCCAGCTAGCCAATATAGACCTCCTCTACACAAGGGAGTGATTTGCAATTAGCTTGGTTGAATTTTGAGTTGATTTAGTAAAAGGGGGCAAATTTGGGGAAGAACACCAATTTAGGGTTATGGTTTACAAATGAAAAGAGGCAAGGGGCTAATGATCACTTATATAGGCAAGGGTGAGCTAGGATTGGCCGGTCATGGGGTTGCTAGGTTTAGGGTTAGGGTTAGGTTCAATTTGCCTTAAAAGGCCTCTCAAGACATCAATTCAAGCCTTTTAGGTAAAGGCCCAAACTTGATTAGGGTTTTCTAGCCTATTCATATTTTCTAACATAATATCTAGATATTTTAGAACTTAGCTAACTTGTTTAATTCTATTAACTATGTTTCTAGGGTCGTGATCAACATCTTGACTAGGCAATTCTAGGGTTTTACTAAATATAACACTTAGCACAATTCATGAATTAAATAATAATCAAAATATCAAAATAATTTACCAATTACCAAAATACCCTTGCTCCAGAATGTAGTGGTGACACTATGTCCCCTGAGGACCTGATGATCTCTCCAGGTATTCGGCTGAACAGAGTTGGTTGCTGATCATGATGGTTGATATTTAATATTTCAGGTATCTCTTGCAGTTACATATCCATCTCTATTTATTTACATTCTTCTTGTTAGCCTAATATTTGTAGACTCAAGTTATTCTTTCGAGTCTATTCGGACAAATGTAGCATGAGGTGCATACTATGTTATATCTTGTTCATTCTTGTATTCTATCTTACTGTGGATTGAGACTTAGATATTATTGATTAGTATAGATAGTTGGTCGTTACTGTACAGCTTATACGTATTCAAGCTGGGTTGGAGTCTACTTGATACGTAGCTGACATGTATACGCATTCCTAGTCCTACATATTTTGGGACTGGGGCGTTACATTTTTGTGGTGGCCAATGCAGGTCTGAGAATATCGTTTCGGTTATGTTATTGTGCCGAGCGAGCCTGCCACAGGATATTGTATTAGATGTTATATAGAGATGGGCTAGAGGTATAGCACGGTTTAAGTGAGTATTAGTAAGGAAGGCAAGTTATATTTCTCAATCACAATGAATGATGTGACCGGTAGAATATATGGTAGAATTTTAGAGTTAGATATGGTTTCCCAAATAGAATATGATCACCCCAATGAAAGACTGTAGTTGAAAGAATTTGAAAGTTTTATTATTGATAGAATAATTTGATAAGGTATGGTAGAATCCTTAAAGACACTTTAAGGTTGCAACAAGGTTTAGAAAATATTTATTTGAAGGATATAGAAAACATGATAGTATGCATATGTAAAGTTACCTCGAACAGTGACATGAAGGATCTTTACTAAGGAGATTCTTATCAAGAGAATGAATCAAAATGATGCGTGATGATAGATTATGCCATGTGTCGATCTAGGAATATTTGTTTGAAAAATGGCAAGGACTATATTAGACTAGATATACTACTATATACATATGAGGAATAGCTTGAAACGACCTATTAACAACCATGACTAGAAGATTAGTTGTAAGCCCACTTCTTCATTTTTTATTTTATTTTGATTATGATTAACTTTTATGGTCATTAGGATTTGTACCTAAGCTCATAAGAGAGCTATGATCATATTATGGTCATTTGGCCCCTATATGGATCATATAAGCATTGTTTAATTATTTTATAGCTTATTATAATTTTTAGAGATTTTTAGATATTAATTTATTAAGGTTTAATATTTTTAATGACTTTCAAGATTTTACAAAAGGTTTATTTGAGACTATTTTGAGACCCAGTATTTTATGTAGGCTCTAGTAGGTTATAAATATTTTCTATAATTTTACAGTATTTTTCTGCAATTTTTAGATATTTATTTTATTAAGTTTTACATATTTAAAAGGCTTCCAATATTTATTATGAGGCCATTTGAGACTAATATGAGATACATTATTTTATTTATATTCTAGGGGTTAGATATATTTTCTGTAATTTTTTACAATTTTTTAGAAATTTTTAGGATTTTATGTAAGTTTATTTGGCCTTATAATGATTTTTAAATTATTTTCTGTAGTTATTTATCCAGTCATACCCAGTCAGCGCTGGTCGGGCCCACCCATCAGCCATTGCAGCGCCCAATCAGCGGGTGCTGACTGTACCTGCCCTATATAAATATTTTCGCTGAGCAGTAAACCCTAATTTAATTCTGGCCGATATTTAGGAAACTTGTTCCAAGGAGACCCCCGACTTCCCGAGGCGATTGCGGACGACTCCGACCTCCTTTTTATGTGTCGTTTTTTTGTTGGATTCATATTGAGGTATATTTTTGAATATCTAATTTACTTTTATTATCTCTGAACCTTAATTTCTGAAAAATTCGTAGAGTGTCGGTTGTCCAAAACTTGACATGTTTCGGTGTTTTCGAGATTCCGGGAAGACCGAAAATCGAAATCACAAACCATTTGAAGTTTCAGAAAGCTAACATAGAGCTCTACGACATATATTTTTCCCAAAAATTAATTTGTTCATCTAGTATTTTAGTTATTCTGTTGAACTCAAAATTGATCGGTGAATCATCGTTTTGGTCACGATTAGCCATAAAGGTGATATCTTTTGACCAAAACGTGAATTTGCGGCACGGTTGATTCCAGCGCACTCGTGGCGCTGAAATCTACCAAGGTTCACTTTCAAAACCTTGAGTTCACGACGTTTGACTAGATAGTCAATGGTACATCTCGATTTGCATGTCATGGTTTCCAAAATTAGAAACATGACTTTTTATGGCCAAACTTGCATGTTTAGATTATATTCAGATTATTATTAGGTTAAATTAGATTTTTTAAGTAATTTATTTCAGAATTAACTATTATTAGATTAGTAATTAATTAACCACTTATTCCATGAATTTAGAACTAGAACCTTACAATTGACTTATGGTTTTCGTGCATGGCTCGTGGTACGATGTATGTTATAGGTTGACAGCTTCTAGATCGACAATCCTCTCATCCTCGACTTGTGACTACGGTTTGTGCAAGGACCTCAGGCAAGTGTACTTTCTGATTGCTTTCGATTCATAGTAGTCTTTCCATTTCACGTTTATGCATATGCTCTCTTGCTTGTTGACACATTGTTACACGGGTTAGTGTCATGGATCTCTACATACTTTATTTCGTGATTGTCATATTTTCGTGTTTCGTGACTTGTTCGAGTCCCTGAGTACTAGTCGGGAGGAGAAATATCTTAGTAGACATGTGGACTACCCAGAACTATCCCCCGTGTCTTTCGTGGAGAATAGCAGCTGCACACGACACGTGCAGGGTGCCTGATTTACCCCTAGCCGTTCACATGTCAAAACTATTATTTTAAAACACATAGATAGTTGTCTTTTACTTGTTTTTTCTTGTTTTCTTCACCACTTGCCATGTCACCCCATTTACATGTTTTCTCCAGTTGATACATCATGTTATAGAGTTACTTACTTATTTTTTAGACATGCCATGATATTAGTCACTTTCTAGTTTCATTTCACATATGTTATTTTCATGTTTTGTAAATTCTATTGTGTTTTCGTATTATCGTTACTTTGTATGCTTATTCTATTCCTGACTGGAAACCAATATTTTTCATGTTAGCTGAGGCTTTACTTAGCATTGGGAGATACGGGTGTACTTGCAGGCCAAACCTAGAGATTAGATAGATGTGGTATCATTTTCATTAATTGTAAGAACCTTGTACTTTCTTTAAATATAAATGTGATAAATATTGTAATCAATTTAGAAATGTGAATGAGCAATAAATGTTATACTTATGTGATTTTGAGCATTATGGTCGTGACAGCGCTCTGTAGAACCCTAGAGGGGGGTGAATTGGGAAATAAAAAATAACTTGATCACAAGAAGCAATATATGATAAATAAAAAGAGAGAGTAAGAAGATCAAACACAAGATGTATCATGGTATCCTCGCTTGAGGCAATCCAGTCCCGGAACTCTCTCCGGCTTAAACACGAGTTTGGATCCGAAGAACTCGCCAACTTCACGAGATATTGGATCCGAAGAACTCGCCAACTTCAACACGAGTTTGGATCCGAAGAACTCGCCAACTTCAACACACGAGTTTCTTACGAAGGATCGCCAACTTCAAAGAAATGAGAAGAGAACTTGTTGATCTTCTAACACTTGAAGATCAAAAATTACAACTCTTAATAACTCTAGCACTTTGGGAGATGATGACAATTAAAAGCTTGGTAGAGTATTAATGGTGGAGCTCTTGGTAGTTTAGAAAATTTATGGCAAGCGTTGGTGAAAGCTTCAAGAGAGAAGGCTTTCATTTATAGAGAAACCAAGAGTAGGTAGCATTTAATGCTCCTGGATACAGTCTGACCAGCATACCGTCGGTATGCATCGGCATACCGTCGGTATACCGGTCGAACAGTAACGGTCATATTAATATCCGTTGGGAGCATTTAATGCTGACATTAATACAGTCTATGCCATTCAAAAATCAAATTTTAGTAAGCCGGTATACCGTCGGTATACCGATGTGTGTCACAGAACGTTTTTGTAATAAACAAAACGGTATACCGTCGGTATGACGGGGCATGTCGTCGGTATGCCGGAGCATGCCGTCGGTATGCCAATGTTTGTCACAGAAAGTTCTATGGCTCACAAAACGGTATACCGCCGGTATGCCGAGTATACTGTCGGTATTCCTGTAGAAGCATGGAAAAAGACAAGGAAAGCCCATGCGGCTCAAAATAAAAGGAGCCTCATGCGGCTCAAAAAGTCCTTCAGGATCCCATACGGCTCACAAACAGAAGGAGCCTCATACGGCTCTAAAAGTCTTTCATACGGTTCGGATGGCTCCACGCCACGTGGCCTCACGCTGTCCGATCCAACAACTGGCCATAAAGCTGCAGCTTGAATTAATTACTCTGACGGCAGCCCTGACAATGACAGCTCTGACGTAAAAGTCGAAATGATGACTTTGACATGATGGCGTATTCCTAGGAAAAAGAAGAAAATCTTTTATAGCTGGCACGATCCACCAACTCCAAAGCTCTTCATATGCGGTTGCCAGCCCTATGCGGCTGACACCTTCATGCGGCCGCCATTCTCATGCGGCTGCCATTTTTATGCGGCTGCCTCCTTCATGCGGCTGCCACCTTCATGCGGCTTCCTCCTTCATGCAGCTATCACCTTCATGCGGCTGCCTCCTTCACGAGGCTTCCACCCTCATGCGGCTGTTACCTACATGCGGTTGTTACCTTCATGCGACTAGGATCGCGGGGGCCACCCGTATGCGGTTCACTTAGAGACCGCACTCATGCGGCTCTGTCAGGACATCCCTCTCACGACAGCTGAGACACGTGGCGGTCCTCATGACAGTTGATACACGTGGCGATCCTCATGACAGTTGAGACACGTGGATGTCTTATCCCCTCGAAGTTATGGCTGCTCGTAAATCATAACAACCAGATTTAGTGTAATCACCATAATTACTCGGATCAAATCAGATTTGTTGTAATCAAGCAAATTGAACACGTGGCGGGTGATCCGAGCTTGTCATGACAAATTATGAAGATTCATTACAATCAGCATTAATTGCCCATACGGATTTGGCGCAATCAGAATTAAGACCCAGATATGATGCAATCAAGATGAATGGTCCAGATTAGTGGTCGCCGACTGTTCAAAGGGACAATCATTGCAAACCCTAGTGATCACATCCCCACTCCTATAAATAGTAAGGTGCCATTCCCTTGCAAAAGAAGAGAAGGAAGAGAAAAAAAAAGGAAGAGAATTCTAGAGAAAAAGATAGTTTCTCCACCTGGCTGGACACACAGAGAGACAAAGGCACGCACAGAAGAGTCTTTCCACACATCCCGAGAGCATTTCTTCATCAGAGGCAAAGCTACGTCCGATCGTCCAAGGAGTAAGGCAGAGCTGCCGTCGCTTTTCCGAGCCTCTATCGTCACCCCCCAGAATTAAAAATAAACAATCATACTTAGATTGTTGTACCTAGGTTTCATTCCTAGGCTTTCTTTGTACGAGTGAGTTTGTATTGTGAGTCTAAGTTCAGTCCTCCTATAAAATTGTTCTGCACTTTTACAATCAATGGCAAACACGATGGCAACTCTGCTGGAGACTAACTTCTCCACGGCTGTAGAGTTGGTGACGCAATCGAACGCAGCCAAACTTGGCTCCACTCAACAAATGTTGGTCGCTCGGTTCGACCAACAGGCGTTTGAAGAAATGCTCTCCGACGAAAGCGCTGGCCCGGTCCAGCAGAGAGCCCGCACGAAGAAGGCCCGCAGGGAGTGGAGGGCCAAATCATTCGCTCCTTCCCAAACTCTCGAAGAAGTACTCTCTGTTGCTCAAGATGGCGTAGTAGTCTCGCAGGCGACCCCACTTCAGACTATAGAGGACTCTGCTGTCCCCAAATCCGGCAAAAGAAAACACTACGATGCTGGACTTACAGGGGCAAAGAGGAACTCTATACGGTCTGAGCCGCATAAGGGTGCCAGTAGCATGGAAAAGGCTCATACGGCCGCAACTGCCAACCGCATGGAGGAAACTCATGCGGCCATAAAAGTCAGCCGCATGCAGAAAGCCCATGCGACCAGAACTACCAGCCGCATGCAGGCAGCCTGCACGGCCATGACTTCCAGCCGCATCCAGGAGGTTCATACGGCCACCGCTTCTAGCCGCATACAGAAAACTTAAGTTGCCACAAAAGTCAGCCGCATGCAGAAAGTCCATGCGGCCAGAACTACCAGTCGCATGCTGGCAGCCTGCACGGCCACGACTTCTAGCCGCATCCCAGAGGTTCATGCAGCCACCGCTTCTAGCCACATACAGAAGGATCATGCGGCCACAAAGGATAGCCGCATGCAGACAGCCTGTACGGCCACTGATCCCAGCCGCATACCATATGTTCCATGCGGCTCACGGTTAGTCTTCAATCGCCTGTTTGGCGATCCTGATCCCAGATGCTCTCATTTGCCACTCTCTGTGGACTCTTCCTACTATGCACTCTCAGGTGCCAGAAGGAAGAAGTCTCGGGCAGCACGGGCTCGTCGAGCTCAGATAGCTGTCCTAACTTCTGACTATTAGGGCGTCCCGCTGACTATTACGCGGGCCCCTGATGGAAAGTTGTATAAAACTATCCGTGTCCAGCCCCCGGCGGCCAACGAATGGGATAGTCATCAAGAATCTTCCAACAATGATCAGGGGCAAGTACTCGTACTACCTCCACATCAGGGAGCAGGCAGGATGCCAACACACTCATGTGCTCAGAACTCTCGGGCCCACTAAACGAGTGACTTGCGTAACGTGATTCTTCACAAACGTAAGAAAAGAGACAAAAGCTTGGTGTGCAGAGAGTCATGTCAGGGACATCACTGCACCCAAGTCATTGTCAGCTGCTGCTGCAACAAACCGGCAGTAAAAGAGGACCGGCAATCCGTCTTCCAACGACTGCAACACCCAAGTTCAGAGGATGAGGTGCTTCTCGTCGCCTCCTGCAATTCTGCTCTGAAGATTCCTGGCAGCAGGAGAGGGAAGAAAACAGATGTCTCCAGTCCAAAAATCTCCCCCGACGTAACCAAGAGACTCTCTTCTAAACGGTTATCTACCACCGTTACGGGAGGAGTTTATCAAGGTACCCGCTCAAAGACGAAATCTGCCATACTTGGAGATTCGTTGTCCATATCTCTGGGAGACATTGGAGCCGGGGGTAGCACTCCTCCAAACATCCACGACAATCCGGTGTTCCAAGAAGGTAATCCAGGAGAAACGGTTCACCCAACAGATGCAGCAGATCCTGACATCCCCGAGGACGTCCACAACTCTCAAGACGAGGCAAGCTCTGATGCTGGGGGTACCATTCCTTCTGAGTCCGAGCCAGAGGACAATATTCTCACATACCCTGACAACTTCTCTGTACAAGGGTATGACTCAGAGGGCACGTCCTCCACCGTTTCTTCCATCTCTCCTCATGTAAGGACGGTGTTTATGACGGACAGCAACCAAGACGGTCCCAGTGATCGCCAATGCATCGACACTCTGGAGGCCATATTGCATGCCTTGGTCAAGTCCGTGGACGAGATCAAAGTGGCCCTTCCGACTCTACAAGGAAGAACGCCTGGCCAAACGAGCTTGGGTCCCGCGGTCAATGCGTACTCGAACTCAGCTGCACCAAATCCAGGTGATAATCCTCCTGAAATATCGGCTCCCACCGCTGCAGACGAGGCTAGGAAGGCAAGAAGAGATGTCCAGGAGCTCCGGGCCATGTTCCATGCCCGAGAAAACTGCCAAGACCTCAGAATACGACAACCGTATCTTGCTGCGTGGAGAGATGTTCCCTTCCCACCAAAATATAAACTATTTTACATTAATCCATATGATGGGAAGACATCTGCAAGCAGGTACATCACCTACTTCAAAGTTACAATCGACCATCTGCCTCACAACGACGCCATCCTTACACGGCTGTTCATTGGAGCACTGGAGGGGGTCATCTTCGACTGGTACCGTAATTTACCAGACAACTGCATCCATTCTTTCACCGGCTTCAAACGTATGTTCCTGGAGAGGTTCTATGAAGTAGGATAAGACGTAACAATGTCCACCCTCATGGACGTTGTTCAGGGAGAAAATGAGCTGACAAGAAACTATATCGAACGGTTTTGCAAACCGCAATGAAGTTGCCTTCCGGTAACCCGGATTCCTCCTTAATTGAAATTTGCCAAAAGAGGCTGCTTCCCACAATCAGCCTTTGGATGGGCGAAAGTCAATTCAAAGACTGGAAGACGTTCATCATCAGTGCCACCAGCGCAGAATACATGTTGAAGAAAGCTCGCCAACTGGGATTGCACATCTCGGAATGGGAAGACAAGGGCAAACGCCCTAACATCAACAACAATAATGTTGGTAATTCCTCCAACAACCGAGACAACAAGGGCAAGCAGGCTATGGTGGCCGACACAGCCCCGAAACCTGAACCTAAGCCAGCAGAAAAGCAGTGACCTCAGATGACCTATTCCTTCGAGGACGGCCACGTCAAGCCCATCTTGGACATGCTCATACAAGGAGGTCGAATTCAGCTCCCTCCTCCAAGGCATGAACCTCGGCCTGCAGAAATGGAGGGCCCCAAGTATTACCACTACCATCGCTATGTCCACCATGCTACACAAGACTGCTACCAATTAAAGCGATACATCCAACATCTCATCGATTCTAAGGCCCTGGCCATTGATTTCGAAGAGGTGACCGTGGCAGCCAACATGGTGTCAGTACAGTTTGGCAGCTTTCCTCCAATAAAGACTCAAGATGGAGTAGTGCCCGTCCCTAGAGCAAGATGGAGGTCGCTAACCTTTTACCTCCTCGAGACTGGGCTGCTGGTCTAGTGTCCCTTACCACATCACAGAAGGAGATCATGTGGGTCCATCCGGACCTGGTACCCGAAGTGACTCAGTCCGTACCTCCCTCCACCAGCAAGAAGAAGAATGGGAAATTCAAATCATGTCGCACAATCTCGATAGAGGTCGAAGAAGCTACTGCTGTTGTTACCCGCTCTGGCGCACAAACCCAACCTCCACCGGGTAACTCGGCTGAAGATCATCAGCCGACAGCTGCTGATGCTCCAGGACCTTCTCAGCCTTCGATGATCGACAAGCCTAGGCCGAGGGAGACTCGCTTCGACAAACCGCTCCGAAGAGAGATGCCTCATGGGTTAGAGAGGCCATACAACTTTGATATCTTAGAGCAATTGGCCAACACACCGGCCAAATTGTCGCTATACGAGCTCCTGAGGATCTCCAAAGATGTTCGTGTCGTATTAAGCGAGGCACTCCAGAATGCCGACGCATATCTGGCTCAGTCAAATCTCATTAGAGAAAGCTCGCCTACAGATCTCCAGGACAGCGCATGCACGGGTTCAATGCCGAACATTGTTTTTACTCCGTAGGATATGCTTATCAAGAACAACCTGCACGATCACCCTCTATATTATACTGGGTACATTGGCGATATCAAGGTGGATCGGATGCATATTAATCCCGATTCCTCCATCAGCATCATCCCGAAAACCTTACTACACCATCTGCGTATCCCAATGCATCGTCTGACGCTGACAAGCACCGCCATCAGCAGTTTCAATTCAGAAAGGAGCTATCCGATCGGGAAGATTCGCTTGAAATGCCAAATCAGTGACCTTCAGTCAGAAGTGACCTGTTATGTCATAGATGTGGACACTTCCTACAATATTCTCCTGGAGCGTCCTTGGATACACGATTACATGATCATGCCCTCCACACTACACCAGTGCTTCAAGTACGTCGACAAGCACGGCTTCGTGAGGACAGAATTTGCCAACATCGATCCCTTTAAAGGGGTCGAATCCTACTACTCAGATTCATGCTTGTACAAAAAATCGAAGAAGCACCTAGCCGAAGGAGATACTCAAGCTCAAACTGAAGCGGCAACTGGATCAGAAGAACCTCTGACTATCCACCTCCAAGCCCGCAAACCTGGCATAACCGCGTCCCTTACAGCCACTCTGCGTAAGGACGCAATCAGCCTATCTGCACAGGAGGAGCAGATGATAATTCGACTGCCAAGGTCTAGCCAAGCGCCAAGATCCATGATAGAGCCACTGATAATCAGGCTGCCTAAAGCTAGCCAGCAACAAGTAGGGGAGCTCAATCCCTCTGTCAAGCCGATGACGATTCGTATTTCCAGAATGAATCGGCAGCCAAGTGCTAAGCCGGGGACTACTAGCCAGCCAACAACTCCCCGCACAGCACCGAGCATCAAGCTGGGGGTGGCTAATACGCCAATGACTCTACGCCCTGCTCCATCCATGGAGCCCCTGATGATTAAGCTGCCGAAGTCATCCTCCCAGTCATCATTGACACAGGGGGTGGTTGAAGAAAAGCCGGAGCTAGCCAAGTATATGGCTGCTCACACTAATGTTCCATCCGCAGATGATATAATTCTACTAGAAAAGATACCTTACTTCATCAATAAAAGGTTATCTTTGAACTACCTAGAGCTTAATAAGCTTTGTACAATGTATGCTATGGAACACGGTATAGGCACCAACCTGCACACACAGGTAACAAATGTCTACACCGCAAAACCAACTTACTCCAGTGGAAGACGCTTACCGCATAATCGAGGGAGAGGGTCATCCAATCATCTTCGGTCGGAAGAATGACCCACAACCCTTTAGGGTAGAAGAAATTGATCTCGAACCCAACACACGAAGACTACCCCTTTATTTGTATAGTTCCCAATCCAAGTACCTTATGCAAAAACAAGGGTATGATCTAGAAACTACACCAGGCTTGAACTACGGCACTAGGCAGCGGTTACCCTTTCAATTGACGGTCCCGGCTGGGAAACCACGAGACTATTACAACAAAACCAGATGTGGGCTAGGTTATGTTACACCGGCAACAACCCCTGAAAGCTCAGACGAGGAATACGACTGGCACTCACACTCGACCAAATTACCCACTTCCGATTTGGATGTCAGCGTCGTGGACATACTCAGGCAAGTCTGGTCCGTCAATATGGCATTTACCGACGCCTACGAAGAAGATGAAGACATTCCTGAACTTTTTGAGTTAGAGCCGTGGGCGCAACAACTAGATGCGCAATGGGAGAAGCGGTTCGAACAAAGACAGCCTCCCACCGAGGATGAGGTTGTACAAGCCGATCTCGGTGATGAGTCCTCTCCAAAGCGCATCTACGTCAGCAAGAATCTGACAGACGAAGAGCGAGAATCACTACTACAACTCGTCAGAGAATACATCGATGTGTTTGTCTGGAGCTACGAAGATATGCCAGGGCTGAACCCCGAGGTTGCACTTCACAAGCTCAACATCCGTCCGGACGCAAAACCGGTCAAGCAACAGCAACGACGGTTTCACCCCGACGTTATGAACGCCATTGAAGCTGAGGTCAACAAACTGATAGCCAACGGCTTCATCCGTGAGGAACAACATCCAGACTGGGTTGCCAACATAGTACCAGTCCTCAAGAAAAGTGGAAAGGTTCGAATCTGCATCGACTTTTGCAATCTGAATGAGGCGTGTCCTAAGGATGAGTTTCCTCTCCCTATCACAGACATCATGATCGACAACACATATGGCTTTGAGCGTATGTCATTTATGGATGGTTTCTCGGGGTACAACCAAATCAAGATGTTCCATGATGACGAAAAGCATACATTATTCCGAACACCAATTGGCACGTACTGCTACACAGTCATGCCTTTCGGTTTAAAGAACGCTGGCGCCACCTATCAAAGAGCTATGAGCATCATCTTTCGAGACCACTTACGCAAGACAGTGGAATGCTATGTCGACGATATTACCGTCAAAAGCCGCTCTAAGGAAGATCATTTGTATGATCTGATGACAGTGTTCGACCTGATTCGAGCGCACAATTTGAAAATGAATCCCACAAAATCCTTCTTGGGTGTATCCAGCGGAAAGTTCTTGGGTTTCATCATTACTTCCCAGGGTATCCATAAAGACCCTGAGAAGACGAAGGCAATCATGGAGATGGGTCCCCCGAGAAATCTCCGTGAACTTAGAGGTCTTCAAGGGAGGCTAGCTTACATCATGAGGTTTATCTCTAACCTCTCCGGACAATGTCAACCATTCACCCACCTAATGAAGAAAGGTGTTTCATTTGTATAGGACGAAGAATGCCAGCGCGCCTTCGACAGCATCAAAGAATATCTGACGAACCCTCCAGTTCTGGTAGCCCCAAATGCTGCAAGACCATTTCTGCTCTATGTACGAGCGATGGAACATTCTCTCGGTACTCTGCTAGCACAAAACAATGATGCAGGCCATGAGCAAACTATATATTACCTCAGCCGAATGATGATGGGACAGGAGCATCGATACACTGCCGTAGAGAAAGAGTGCCTTGCTCTGGTTTTCGCCATTCAAAAGACGCGACACTACGTCACGGGACAAACCATTCATGTCGTATCAAGAGTCAACCCCCTCAGGGTCCTCCTGACTAAACCAGGTGCACTCAGCTCTCGCCTCGCTACCTGGGCGATATTACTGTCCCCTACCACATGATCTTCGTTCGGTAAAAGGCTGTTAAAGGTCAAGCTCTGGCAGATTTTTAGCAGCTTATCCAAGTTCAGAGTCAACCAAAATAGACGAAGAGATTCCAGACGAGGTCGCTAATTCAAATGTGGCCTCCCATGATGTCATATGGTGAATGTTCTTCGACGGCGCTTCTAGAACTGGACCCAAGGGCAACATCATCGCTGGAGTCGGAGTAGTACTGATTTTTTCTATCGGGCTGGTGATCAATCGAGCTTATTCCCTCACGGAGCCCTATTCAAACAATATAGCCGAGTACAATACTTTGGTCATTGGCCTCTGACTTGCCAAGAAGCTGGGGATAGAGTACCTTGAAGCATACGGCGATTCGCAGCTAATCGTTAACCAAATTCGGGGCTAATACGAAGTGCGTCATGAAGACATGATCCATTACTACCAAATAGCGATTAACGTCACCTCGTCCTTGGAGGGGTTCTTCATAGAACACGTTCCTAGGCTCCAGAACATTGAAGCCAATGCCCTAGCAGGCCTTGCCACTTCCTTAGCAGTTCCGAATTATGCTCATCATCTGGTCGACATCATAGGCCGTGAGTTGGTCTGTCCCAGGAATAATGTTTAATATGTTGAGAGTTACTCCGCGCTGACAGTCGACGAAGCACCAGACTAGAGACAGCCATTCATCGACTTCGTAGTCTACGACATCCTGTCAGAGAATCCAAAGGAAGCCACTTCTATCAGAAGACGTTCCCTCAGATTCTTCTACGATACGGAGACGAAAATACAGTATCGACGATCATACGATGGATTACTGCTTCAATATCTGTCAAATATAGAAGCCAAAGAAGCTGTACATGAAGCTCATGATGGCATCTGTGGAGCCCACCAGCCTGGCCCGAAACTACAGGATCGTCTTCGCCGAATGGGCTATTTCTGGTCCACGATGGTTGCCGATGCGATAGACTATGCAAGAAAGTACAAAGCTTGCCAAGTCCACACAGATTTAATCCACCAGCCATCCGAATTTCTATATCCAACAGTGGCATCCTGGCCATTCGAAGCATGGGGAATGGACATTATCGGTCCAATCACTCCGCCTTTGTCCCGAGGACACCGCTTCATACTCGCAATCACAGATTACTTCTCCAAATGGGCGGAGGCTATTCCGTTGGCAGAAGTCAAGACTTCAAACGTGATCAACTTCCTCAAACATCACGTCATTTATCGCTTTGGACTGCCCCGAATGATCATCCACGACAATGGTCTGCAGTTCGCAAGCCACGCCTTCGATCGGTTTTGCGACAAACACCGAATCCAAAATATTGCTTCAACACCATACAACCTCACGGCTAATGGTCTGGCTGAAGCATTCAACAAAACAATCATCAAGCTTCTCAAAAAGTTCGTATCATCAAACAAACGCGACTGGAATGAGAAGCTCGGTGAATGCTTATGGGCGTACCATACTACAGTACGGATTGCCATCGGAAACACACCATTCTCTCTGGTATACGGGAGTGAGGCAATCCTCCCACTGGAGACTCAAATCCCTTCACTCCGTGTCGCTCTCACCTACCGATTGACGACATATGATAATCACCATCGCCGACTACATGAGTTGGAGGCCCTAGATGAGAAGCGCCTGTTAGCTCAACAGCGAATCGAGCTATACCAAGCACGTATCTCCGGAGCCTTCAACAAAAAGGTTAAAATTAGAACATTCTAAGTGGGCGATCTTGTTCTGGCAGTTCGAAGGCCGATGGTTATGACTCACAAAACCGTCGACAAGTTTCAGCCAAAGTGGGAAGGCCCATTCATCATCGACGCTGTATTCTCCAATGGAGCTTACCGCCTCGCAAAACAAAATGGAGACTTGCCCATGTTGCCCATCAACGGCAAGTTCCTAAAGAAGTATTACGTCTGAAACTACATCCTTCAGGATGATGAGTTATGTACCCCGTGGTACCGCTGAACACAAATCCCGACTACAAATCCTCCAGGATGATGAGTTATGTACCCCGTGGTACCGCTGAACTCAAATCCCGACTACAAATCCTCCAGGATGATCAGTTATGTACCCCGTGGTACCGCTAAACTCAAATCCCGACTACAAATCTGCCAAAGTGATGAGTTATGTACCCCGTGGTACCGCTGAACTCACTGACCGACTACAAATTTTCCAAAGTTATCGAGTTACGTACCCTCTGGTACCGCTGAACTCACATTCTGACTCCAAATCTCTTAGACTGTCGAGTTATGTACCCGCAGGTACTACTGAACTTACACTCTGGTCACTATAGATGAATCTATATCGTGTCTTTTAGGTAGTGAGTCATGTATGATTTTACCTCTGAACTTTCTTCCTAAAAGAGCTCCCTCCTTATGATCCAATACCCGCACTTTTAGTGCACAAAAAGGGTAACGGATCCACAAATTTTCCGAAACAAACACGTCGATGTTACCTCTGAGTTGTTTCCCTTCCATCAAAAACAAATCACCCCTCACGTAGAACTTCCACGTCCTCATTACCTCTGAGTTGTTCTATGTACCCTTCATGGAGCCCACCCCTGCCATGTCCTCATTACCTCTGAGTGGGAAGGCCCCATCGAAGAAACCCTCATATTTACCACGTCCTCATTACCTCTGAGTAAGTATGTTGGTTCTCCCTCTCATCTTATTATTTGTATCCAGAAACAGGGTACGCCAAGGATAATAGGTCCACAAAAAGTCAAGCAAAGAATAGAACGAATGTATCTTGTTCATTCAACAATCAGTTACGTTCACATGACTACATCTCATGAGCAAGCCAGAAAAGTTCTCTATCATTTCATTCAGACAAGAAGAAAAAAGATTACATCGATGTCCAAAAGAAGCAAAACACAAGCTACAGCTAAAAGACAGACAGAATATCAAGACAAAGACGGACAGTTATGGGAACCCACGAATCCTAGTTGCAGGGGCGCATATACCATTCCCTCAGCCATTTTTCATATGAAGGATCTATGTGAGTAAAATTCTCGCCCGAAGCAGGAGGGTCAGAACTCCCACCTTCAGACTGGGGCTCCTCTTTTACAGCAACTTCAATGTTGGGAGTGTTTTCCTCCCCTATAGGCACCAGTTCTTCTTTTTGTTCCTCCTCCTTAACGAGCAATGGCTCTTGTTTGATGAAAAGATGCAGCAGCTCTTCCTTCACAATGACCTCAGCCTTCGGCAGAGAAGCTGGAAGAATCAAAGATAAAGAAGAAACAGAGTTAGAAGATGGCCAGAGCCTCATGCGGCCCAGTCAAGACGAGCTTATGCGGTCCTATTTTGAGGGGGCTTCATGCGGCTCGATTCAGAGGGACTTATGCGGCTCTGTTCAAAGAGTTATTATGCGGTTCAGTTCGAGAAGTGTTTACACGGCCACTAGGCAACTCCCATGCGGCTCGGACATGGGACATACCCTCATGCGGCTCAGACATGGAATGCACATGCGGCCCATACAAATTGAACAGGGACGCATTAAAGGCTTGTGCATAAAACATGCAACAGAGCCGTCTTTGTTAGGGTTTCAAAGTATACGATCCGCCCAAACCCTTACAAGCAATGATGGGGTGAACTTCAGGCGTCGTGGCTGACGAAGAAGCCACTCTCTTACCCTTCGCCGCGGCTGTAGAAGACTTGGGGGCCATTGTTGATTGATGGACGGAGAAGGAAGACGATGACAGCAACTTAGGGCAAGAAGAGTTGAGGACGAGAGAAAGTAAAAAAATCTCCCCGTTCCACAAACCCTCTTATTTATAGGCAAACAAAAAGGGGCTCATGAACCGACGGATGCTTCGATCCTCGTGCTGCATAAAGAACAGAATCGACTCTCCGGGCATCGAGGCAAATCTGAATATTTAAAACTGACCCTTGGGATCCTGCCCCAAAAAGCGGCTTTAAATCCGAAAGCAAATCAAGGGCAATAAATGAGATGCATAAGTGGCAGGAAGACGTGGCAGGGAGCCTATGCGGTCAGACAGTCCATGCGGCTAGGAAGTCCCTACGGCTAGGGCATCCATGCGGCTAAAAAATCCATACGGCTTGGAAGTCCATGCGGCTAGAAAGTCCATGCGGTCAAAGTATCCTATGTGGCCAGAAGAGCTCATATATAGCCATTCTTCTTATTCAAAGTATTTCAATTTTGCAAATTGAAAACTTTGAAGGGGGTCTTGTAGAAGCATGAAAAAAGACAAGGAAAGCCCATGAGGCTCAAAACAGAAGGAGCCTCATACGGCTCAAAAAGTCCTTCAGGATTCCATACGGCTCACAAATAGAAGGAGCCTCATGCGGCTCCAAAAGTCCTTCATGCGTCTCGGATGGAACCACGCCACGTGGCCTCACGCTGTCCGATCCAACAACTGGCCATAAAGTAGCAGCTTGAATTAATTACTCTGACGACAGCCCTGACAATGACAGCTCTGACAAATGACAGCTCTAACGTAAAAGTCGAAATGATGACTCTGACATGATGGCGTGTTCCTGGGGAAAAGAAGAAAATCTTTTATAGCTGGCACGATCCACCAACTCCAAAGCTCCTCATATGCGGCTGCCAGCCCTATGCGGCTGACACCTTCATGCGGTTGCCATTCTCATGCGGCTGCCATCTTCATGCGGCTGCCTCCTTCATGCGGCTGCCACCTTCATGCGGCTGCCTCCTTCATGCTGTTGTCACCTTCATGCGGCTGCCTCCTTCACGAGGCTGCCACCCTCATACGGCTGTTACCTTCATGCGACTAGGATCGTGGGGGCCACCCGTATGCGGTTCACTTAGAGACCGCACTCATACGGCTCTGTCAGGACATCCCACTCACGACAGCTGAGACACGTGGCGGTCCTCATGACAGTTGATACACGTGGCGATCCTCATGACAGTTGAGACACGTGGTTGTCTTATCCCCTCGGAGTTATGGCTGCTCGCAAATCATAACAACCAGATTTAGTACAATCACCATAATTACTCGGATCAAATCAGATTTGTTGTAATCAAGCAAATTGAACACGTGGCGGGAGATCCGAGCTTGTCATGACAAATTACGAAGATTCATTGCAATCAGCATTAATTGCCCATACGGATTTGGCGCAATCAGAATTAACGACCCAGATATGATGCAATCAAGATGAATGGTCCAGATTAGTGGCCGCCGACTTTTCAAAGGGGCAACGTTGCAAACCCTAGTGATCACATCCCCACTCCTATAAATAGCAAGGTGTCATTCCCTTGCAAAAGAAGAGAAGGGAGAGAAAAAAGAGGAAGAGAATTCTAGAGAAAAAGAGACTTTCTCCACCCGGCTGGACACACAGAGAGACAAAGGCACGCACAGAAGAGTCTTTCCACACATTCCGAGAGCATTTCTTCATCAGAGCCAAGGCTACGTTCGATCGTCCAAGGAGTAAGGCAGAGCTGTCATCGCTTTCCCGAGCCTCTATCATCACCCCCCAGAATCAAAAATAAACAATCGTACTTAGATTATTGTACCAAGGTTTTTATTCCTAGGCTTTCTTTGTGCGAGCGAGTTTGTATTGTGGGTCTAAGTTCAGTCCTCCTATAAACTTGTTCTGCACTTTTACAATCAATGGCAAACAATTTCGACGTTTATCACAGAACGTTTTTGAGGCAAACAAAATGGTATACCGCCGGTATGCCGAAGCATACTGTCGGTATGTCGTTGTTTGTCACGGAACGTTTTATGGTCTACAAAACGGTATACCGCCAGTATGTCGGAGCATACCCTCGGTATGCCGACATTTCTCACAGAAAGTTTTGTGGACAATAAAACGGTATACCGCCGGTATGTCGGAGCATACCGCCGGTATGCCGTTCTATAGGATATTGATTTTTGACTTTAAGAAGTAGAAAGCTTTTAGTTTGTCATCCAACCTTAAGTGTTTACAGAAAGACCTAGACCTTGTACAGACTCAAAATCATGCAGTGGTTAGCCGTCTGTTGCAAGGAGCGCCGGTCTTTGCTTCAGTCTTCAAGGCAATGGATGGTAAACTTGAATGGACAGACTTTATGAAGTAGAACTTTTGAAAAGATATCAATCTGAAAACAGAGAAAACTAAACTACGAAGATGCTGTTAAAATTATCAAAATAAAATGTGCCAACAATCTCCCTCATTTTGATAATTGACAAAATAGAAAGATAGCATCTTCAGGGAGTGACTCCGCCGTAGGTAGACAACTCCCCCTCAATACGTTTTCTCACCCTTCGTCACTTAGTCAAAGATGGGAAAAAATAATAAAAAAGAGCATAAATATGGAGCACAGTATCATAGACAAAATCATGTATTGATAGATAAAAGTTGGAAATTGAATACATGTAACATACTTCATAAGACCAAATTAAAAATTCTCCTCTACGAGAGTTAGCAAGACAATAAAAAGACAGATAACAAGTCCCCATAGGACTGCAAACAAGAAGTAACAACCAAACACTGGTCCCTGAAGGACCTCAAAAGACAAAAAAGACAAACACAAACAAACTAAGACAACCATTTATTCGATACCACCATCAAAAGAAAGCAACCCCTACTCGTCAGCTGGATCATCCCCACCATCCTGAGCCTGGTGGAAAGCGCCAAAAGGATCAATGTTCTCCGGGTACATGAAACCATAGGCATTGGGATCGAAAAAGCGGGAGGCCTGGTACATCGGATCCTGAAGATTCAGATCCAGAAATGTATCCCGGTCTTGAAGGGTGCGCTGCATGAAATAGGCCTGGTCATGGAAGCGGGATTGGATCAGAGTGGCAAGGCCACGAGTGTTGGCTCGCATCTCCTCCTCTGCCTGAGCCATACGCATATCGAAATGCTGCTGAGTCAGCGGCATGTAGCGGTCGGAGGCAGGAGGAGTAGAGACGGGTGCAGCAGGAGCAGAAGCTAACGGCTCATGGGAGGAGGAGGCACGGGATGTGGAGGCACCACCGACAGAGCGAGAAATAGCGAGGAAGGATGGGACGCCGTCCGAGTAGCGTTGGAAGAGGTCGACTTGCTTGGCTTCCAAGATGAGAGTGATGAAGGAGCCATAATAGAGATTCTGCTTCCCCGCGGACAGGACGTCGAAGAAAGCATGGAGAAGAGTCTTGGAGAAGGACCAAGGCTTCCTCGAATACAAGTAGTACATGCACACCAGGGCGTCACCAGTGATGGCGTCATAATTGCCGCCCTTGGGATAGAGAGTGTGGCACACGATCCTATGGAGCTCGTAATAGAACGGCTCCAGTTGGGCGAAAAGAGCCGGGATATTAGGAGGGTTTGGGCCCTTGCAAATAATAGCGCAGAATTCGTCAAAGGAGACCGACGCCGAAGAATGAAGAGCAGCCAAGCACGGTAGAGCCTCTCCTCTGTCCGGGATGCCAAGAATGCTAGAGAGGTCACGAGCCGTCAGGCAAAAATAACGATCGTTGACCATCGTCTCAATGGCGTCGTTCTTCATGTCCGGGACCATGTTGCAGTAGAAGAGACGAACAGCGGCGGGGTAGACAGGCACCTGACACCGAAGAAGGGAAGATAGTCCGACCTCTTCGAAGAGAGAAACATGGTCGGGGAAGAGATTCCAGTTGATGGCGCGGCCTTTGTAAATGTTATGGTGCACGAAGTGGTAAAACCAAGACTCGACAGCCAAGGAGGAGGTGAAGACCCGCTGATCGTAGCCATGGGGGAGAGACACCGGGGTGAAGGGATTCGAAGCGATGGAGGAGGAACGAGCACGCTTGGGGGCAGCCATTGGGAGAAGAAGATAGTTGGAGAAGGGAGTAGGGTTTTAAGAGGATGTGAGAAGTGGAGGAGAATGAAGAAGAAAATAGGGTTTTTAAGGAGATGTTGGGAAGGGGAAGGGTGGTTAATGGGGAACGGTTATAGAGAGGAAGTGGAGAGGTTGGTGGGTTGGAAATGATGATAATGGAGATAAAGGAGGAAAAAAGGGGAATAGGAAGAGATGGGTAGTTAATGTGATGGAAAGTTAAGATATGGGGAAGAGGAGAGGAGGAGGTGGGTAATAAAGAGGGAAGTGATGGATGTGAAGGGTATTAATGAGGAGAAGAAGGGAATAAAGAGAAAATGGAAGAAAGGTGGGCCCGAGCTGGATTTGACACAGCAGTCCGCCGCGTACCAGTATACCGTCGGTATGCCGACGTATGCCGACGGTATACCGATTTTTGGCACAGAACATAATTCTGGACCCAAATCGGCATGCCATCGGTATACCGCAGTATACCGTCGGTGTGCCGGCCGAGAAGAACTATGAGTCAAAATTTAAAATGCCCAATTCTTAGCAAAGAAAAACGAAGCGATCCTCCGAGAACAGTTTGGTGAAAATATCGTCTAACTGATAAGTAGTATCAATAAATTCAAGACGAATATCCCCCTTTTGTTGATGGTCACGAAGAAAATGGTGTCGAATTTCAATATGCTTCGTGCGTGATTGACAAATCGGATTTTTCGTGAGATTGATCGAGCTAGTGTTATCACATTTAATAGGGGTGCAAGTATGAGAAATGCCATAATCTATGAGTGTTTGTGACATCCAAAGAATTTGTGCACAACAGTAACCGGCCGTAATATACTCGGCCTCAGTGGTTGAAAGAGCAACAGAATTTTGTTTCTTACTAAACCACGATACCAAGGATTTTCCAAGGAATTGACATGTGCCGCTAGTACTTTTTCGGTCAATCTTGCATCCGGCAAAATCTGCATCCGAGAAGCCGTGAAGCTCAAAGGATGAAGATTTCGGATACCAAAGGCCCATGTTCACGGTGCCTTTGAGATATCGAAAAATACGCTTTACGGTACATAAGTGCGATTCCTTTGATTTGCTTGATATCGTGCACAAAGACAAACACTAAATATGATATCAGGACGGCTAGCAGTTAGATAAAGTAAACTACCAATCATAACTCGATACTTACGAATGTCAACCGATGTGCCATCTTTATCATTGTCAAGCTTTGTCGTTGTTGCCATAGGAGTCCTCATTGATTTGGATGAGTCAAGTTCGAAACGCTTGAGGAGATCCTTTGTATATTTTGCTTGATTGATGAAGGTCCCTTTGGGTCCTTGTTTGATTTGTAAGCCCAAAAAGAATGATAGTTCACCCATCATGCTCATTTCAAATTCTTTCTGCATAACTTTAGCAAATTCTACACAAAGTGTATTGTTAGTAGAACCAAAAATAATGTCATCGACATAAATTTGAACCAATAAAAGAGTGCCACTATGGAATTTGATAAAAAGTGATGTGTCGACTTTGCCCTTAGAAAAATTGTGTGAAACAAGAAAGGAGCTAAGGCACTCATACCAAGCACGGGGAGCTTGTTTGAGGCCATAAAGGGCTTTGTGGAGTTTGAACACGTGATTAGGAAATTGAAAATCTTCAAAGCCAGGAGGTTGTTTTAAATAAACTTCCTATTAAATAATATCATTTAGAAAAGCACTCTTAACTTCCATTTGAAAGAGTTTAAAATTATTAAAACAAGCAAAAGCACATAGCATACGAATGGATTCAAGACGAGCAACCGGAGCATAGGTTTTGTCGTAGTAAATGCCTTCCTCTTGGTTATAGTCTTGAGCAATCAATCGGGCTTTGTTATGAGTCACTAACCCATCTTCATTAAGTTTATTTCGAAACACCCATTTAGTTCCAATAATGGGGTGATTGCTAGGTTTTGGGACAAGTTCCCTAACCTTGTTTCGCTCAAATTGATTTAGCTCTTCTTGCATCTCTATCTTCCAAAATTCATCAAGAAAAGCATCATTAACATTTTTAGGCTCTATTTGAGAGATAAAAGTCACGTTTGTACAAAGATCACGAGTGGAGGATCTAGTGCTAACACTGGAGGAAGGATCCCCAATGTTAAGTTCCTTAGGATGATTGGTGACAAATCTCCATTCTTTCGGGAGATCCTTTTGAGGAGGCTCGAGAGGTGGAGACTCTTTTGTTGGAGGAGTCACAACTTCATTGTTAAATGAAGAAGGACGATCTCCAATAGAGGAGTTCTCTAACCCAAACGAGATGTCATCAATATCATCGGAAGAGGAGAATGTAGAAGAGTTAAGTTCATTAAAAGAGACATTGATTGACTCTTCGACAACAAGACTTCTTTTATTAAAAACACGAAAACCTTTACTATGAGTAGAGTATCCAAGGAATATTCCTTCATAGGCTTTCTCTTCAAACTTGCCTAGATTATCCTTGGTATTCAGAATAAAACAATTACAACCAAAAACTTTAAAATATTCAATAGAGGGAATTTTGTCAAACCAAAGCTCATAAGGAGTCTTCTTAGAAATAGGTTTAATCAATACCCTATTTATAACATGACATGCCGTGTTAACGGCTTCCGCCCAAAAATATTGGGGGAGCTTATATTGGTTTAACATAACCCGGGCCATATCGCCAAGGGTTCTATTCTTTCTCTCCACAACACCATTTTGTTGAAGAGTTCGTGGACAGGCAAAATCATGTCCAAAACCATTTTTTTTACAAAATCTTTTAAAATCGGCATTGTCAAATTCTCCTCCATGATCACTTCTAATCTTGTTAATAGAAAAACCTTTCTCATTTTGAACACGTTTACAAAAAGCAACAAATTCACGAAAAGTATCACTTTTGCAAGCAAAAAAAATAACCCAAGTAAATCTCGAAAAATTATCAACCAAAACAAAAGCATAAAGCTTGCCTCCAAGACTAGCAACTCTACTAAACCAAAAAGATCCATATGAATAAGTTGAAGAGGTCTAGAGGTACTCACAGAGTTGATGGATTTGAAGGATGACTTGGTCAACTTACTCTTCTCGCATTCTTCACACACCATATCCTTTTTGAACGAGATACTTGGGAGTCCTTTTACGAGCTTCTTGGTAGCAAGACGAGAAATGGTATCCATGTTGGCGTGTCCGAGCCTCATGTGCCAAAGCCAACTTTTATCGTTCTTAGAAACTAAGCACCTGTCATTATTAGTGTCTTCGACAAGATATAAGACAGATATTGTTTTCTCTAATGCCTTCATAAACAATAGATCCACTTGAACTATCGGTAATGAAACATTTGAGCTTAACAAACTTGATATCATAACCATTATCGGTAAGATGACTAATACTAAGAAGATTGTGTTTAAGATTAGTAACAAGACACACATTCTTAATACAAGGATAAGGAGGGGAACCGATATTACGATTTCCTATAATGTGACCTTTAAGATTGTTACCAAAGGAGACGTGTCATTCCTTCTTCATCGATAGCGTTGTAAATAATAAAGCATCTCCGGTCATGTGCCGTGAACAACCGCTATCGAGAATCTACTTGCTTCTAGCATGAGAAGGACTCTTCACCTACAACATAAGTTGAAGATGAACATTTTGGTACCCATGATCGTATGGGTCCTTGAGTATTAGTCTTAGGAACCCACTTAAAAACTTTCTTATCAACTAGTTTCCTTGTATGACAATAATTGGTCGTATGTCCAAGCAAGCCACAGTAGTTGCAAATCATAGAGGATTTAGAAGAAGATGTGTGAGTATTATGCATATGTGAATCTCTAGTGCGAGGAGTTCTATCATTAGTATTATGATAATGATAATAAAAAGTATGATGCAAAGTGTTTTTCTTAACAAATGGTCCTTTTCTTGTGTTAGAAAAGGACTTGTGTGTAGTGTTCATGTAAGAAGTATGCCTAGCATTGTGATGAGTGTGGAGGTGTCTTGGAGTATGCATGTGAGTAGTGTTCTTATTACCTAGTTTCTTACTCTGTACAAGAAGATTATTATACTTAATAGAAGTATCATATTCTCTCCTATTAGCATCTTGAACCTTATGCATAGCAAATTCATAAGCCCTTCTCATGGATTGAATCTCATCATCCTTTTTCTTGATGGTGACAAGGGATTCTTGAAACTTGAGTCGCAAAGACTCTATTTCATCCATGTCAGAAGCAGGAGATTTCCCCTTTACATCAATAATGATGCTTGAGAGTCTCTCTACTTCAAGTTGAAGAGCATCAACCTCTTTTAGAGATTTCTTGTATTTATTCCTAACACCTTTGTGCTCTTCATGTAGTTCAAGGATAGCTTTCTCCAAGTCATCATAAGTAAGAGTATTTAAGGAGAGATCATCAAGTACCTCATCGGTTGCCATGAGACAAACGTTGGCATTGTGTTTGCACACTTTGTCGTTGTCGGAGTCGCTTGCGTCACTCTCACACCAAATACTTGTGTTGGCAAATTTTCTGGAGGACGAGCTTCCTTTGCTAGGCTTCTCGTACTTGCTTGAGTCTTTTCTTATCATAGGACAGTCTCTCTTGATGTATCCGGTTCTTCTGCATTGATAGCACGCCGGATCTTCCTCATTCTCCCGTCTGAAGCGGTTGGCTTTGTTGAATTTTAGGAACTTTCGGAAGTGCTTAGATGTGAGAGCTATTTCTTCATCATCGTCCGACTCGTTGTCGTCAGAGCTATCCTTGGAGTAGGACTTTGTAACTTTGAGAGCAAAAGACTTCTCCTTCTCTTTGGCCTTCTCCTTCTCCTTCTTTTGTATGGAAGATTCCTCTTGATCTTTCATATCGAGTTCATGAGTCATTAGCTTCCCCATGAGGGTCTCAAGGTTCATGACTGTCAGGTCATTCCCCTCAATGATTGCGGCAGCTTTAGGACTCCATCCTTTTGTCAATCCTTTAAGGATTTTTCTGATTTTTTATGAGCAGGATATTCCTTACCAAGAGAAGAAAGAGGATTAATAATATCACCAAAACGAGTAAACATGCAAGTAATAGACTCATCATGTTTCATTTTAAAGAACTCATATTCTTGCGTGAGTCTACTAATCTTGGATTCTTTTACTTGTGATGTACCCTCGTGTGTGACTTCAAGTAACTTCCAAATCTCATTGGAAGTCTTGCAAGTAGAGATTCTATTGAATTCACTACTATCGAGAGCACAATAAAGAGCGTTCATAGCCTTGGCATCTCGACTAGCAAGCTTCTTGGTGTTATCAGTAAGTATGTCCCTAAGGGTGTCAGATGCAACATCCTCAATAACTCTGGAAGGAGTAGGGAGACATTTATCACACAATCCCATAAATTGAAATCTATGGAATTCAGATAAATGCTCATCCTAATCTTCCAGTAGTTATAGTTGGTTTCATCAAATAGGGGAGACCTATTTGTGGAGTGTCCCTCATTGTAGAAGGTGTTGATACTAGGGTTAGTGGCCATGGATCACTCAAAGAGTGTAAATCCAAATCAAGAGAACAAAGCTCTGATACCAATTGTAGAACCCTAGGGGGGTGAATAGGAAAATAAAAAATTACCTGATCACAAGAAGCAATATATGACAAATAAAAAGAGAGAGTAAGAAGATCAAACACAAGATGTATCCTGGTATCCTCGCTTGAGGCAATCCAGTCCCGGAACTCTCTCCGGCTTAAATCCACTATTTAATAAAATAGTACACACGAGTTTGGATCCGAAGAACTTGCCAACTTCAACACGAGTTTGGATCCGAAGAACTCGCCAACTTCAACACACGAGTTTTCTTACGAAGGCTCGCCAACTTTAAAGAAATGAGAAGAGAACTTGTTGATCTTCTAACACTTGAAGATCGAAAATTACAACTCTTAATAACTCTAGCACTTTGGGAGATGATGACAATTAAAAGCGTGGTAGAGTATTAATGGTGGAGCTCTTGGTAGTTTGAAAAATTTATGGCAAGAGTTGGTGAAAGCTTCAAGAGAGAGAAGGCTTTTATTTATAGAGAAACCAAGAGTAGGTAGTATTTAATGCTCCTGGATACAGCCTGACCGGCATACCGTCGGTATACCGGTCGAACAGTAACGGTCATATTAATATCCGTTGGGAGCATTTAATGCTGCCATTAATGCAGTCTATGCCATTCAAAAATCAAATTTTCGTAAGCCGGTATACCGTCGGTATGCCGCGGTATATCGTCGGTATGCTGCGGTATACCATCGGTATACCGATGTGTGTCACAGAACGTTTTTGTAATAAACAAAATGGTATACCGTCGGTATGCCGGAGCATGCCGTCGGTATGCCGAAGTTTGTCACAGAAAGTTCTATGGCTCACAAAATGGTATACCGCCGGTATGCCGGAGTATACCGTCGGTATTCTGACGTTTATCACAGAACGTTTTTGAGGCAAACAAAACGGTATACCGCCGGTATGTCGGAGCATACCGTCGGTATGCCGATGTTTGTCACAGAACGTTTTGTGGTCTACAAAACGGTATACCGCCGGTATGTCGGAGTATACCGTCGGTATGCCGACATTTCTCACAGAAAGTTTTGTGGACAATAAAACGGTATACCGCCGGTATGCCGGAGCATACCGCCGGTATGCCGTTCTATAGGATATTGATTTTTGACTTTAAGAAGTAGAAAGCTTTTAGTTTGTCATCCAACCTTAAGTGTTTACAGAACGACCTAGACCTTGTACAGACTCGAAATCATGCAGTGGGAAGCCGTCTGTTGCAAGGAGCGCGGGTCTTTGCTTCAGTCTTCAAGGCAATGATGGTAAACTTGAATGGACAGACTTTATGAAGTAGAGCTTCTGAAAAGATATCAATCTGAAAACAAAGAAAACTAAACTACGAAGATGTTGTTAATATTATCAAAATAAAATGTGCCAACACGTTCTACCGCCGACTCTACGGCGTAGGCTGGCATGGACATGTCTCGTATCCAAAAAGCGGGTGCGGATCGTGACATTAATCGATAGGTAAGTGGTTGTCAAGGTATCATATATAAGCATTGTCTAGCATTAGCATGATCATTACCTATAGTAGACAACTATAGAAGGGTTAGGACATCGCAGACCACATTTTAGCGTAAAAATACTATATTGCTAGGAGAGATTGGAGAAAATCCAAGCCGCAGAAGTGGGTGAACTCGTTGGAATCAAGATATATGACCTCAACGGTAGTATATAAGTTAGGACATGACTTTAGAGATTAGCTAGTCTCATTCTTAGAAAATCTTGATAGATGGTTTATGCTTTAGAATTAGTCGATGGTCGTCATCTTCAGACTGATTAATCATTTGAAGCCCAAGATCGCTCTGGTAACTGGAAGTATAGTTCACCATCGACTGGTTCGACCAGCTGGCAGAAACAAAGGTATATTTTATTGACTTGAGATTAGGATACCATCAGATGACGATGCGGAAAGAGGATATTCCAAGGACATCATTCGGAGTTCGATACGGCCAATACAAGATTGTTGATGACATTTGGATTGTCGGATGCGCCTGCTGTATCTATGCATTTGATGAACAAGGTGTTCCATCAACGTCCATACTAGTTGTGGTAGCATTGACTATATTTTATCATTGGATAGAAATTATATTGATAAAATATTTCATAGGAGGGTGATTATCTAAGGTATGTACGAGTAGGGTAGAACAACTAGCTAGAAAGACCAACTATAATGGTGGCAATCTATTTTACACTAGTTTTAGTTTGGTAGAAAATCGCTCTTAGTCAATTGATGGGTATTCCTTCAACTGTCCAACCAGATATGATAGATTAGAGACTTTTGGTATGAATAGAATGGCTTTGTAAGCCTTGTATTTAAAACTGGACCTAAGCCTGTATAGAACCATTATTGTATATAAAAAATTATTTGAAGGAGATAGGAATCCAGGATTACAGGACTAGGTAAATAATTAATGTGGGTACAAGTTCATAGATACTTTCCCAAGGAATAAGTTAGAATATAGTTAAATATAAAGCCTAACCCTAACAAGCAACCATGGAATCATTAGACCAAACCCTGCTATCTTTTACCTAAGATAGGGCCTATGATAGAAGTACACTACAAGAAAAAAAAAAGGCTTTCTTGACGGTTAATCCCTGTCAAGAAAGGGTTATCTCGACGGTTGTGGATCCGTTAAGTAGGCTAGAGTCAAGAAAAGTCTCCCACTTTTCTTGACGGTCTATGATAGGAATTTTCTTGACGGTTTTTAACCGTCATATAAAAAGTATTCTCGACTTTTTTTGGCCATCAAGAAAAATAGTTTAATAAACCGTCAAAATAGTTAAAAACTTTTCTTGACTCTGGCCTAGATGACGGGTATTAACCGTCAAAAAAACAATTTTTTTGACGGACAAAACCATCAAGAAAGTCTTTTATTTACAGTAAAAAACGTCAAAAGAAGCCCTTTTGCAGCAGAATTTAGTTAATTATTGACGTTTCATAACCGTCAAGAAAAACTAAATTTTGCATAGCCAAAATTCTATTTATGATGAATCGAACACACATAATATCAATAATCCAGAAGATATACATACATCAAATAACTATAATACCCAATTTTTATATTAACAAACTGTATTGTTCATACACCACAAACATCCAACACACGTCCAACCAGAAACATCCAACACATGTCCAACCACAAACATATCCAACCAAAGTATGTAGTTTTCGTACATCTTAAACATTCAAAACCGATATTTATACAAGTAAAAGCAAAATAATCCCGGCTAGAGCACATCCCTCCCAAATTCACAACACCTTCATTTTCCAAGTAGTTCCTGAGATAACAAGAGATACATATTTAATCATTTATGTGCACATTTGAATAAACTGATAACTAAGAACAAAATGAAATGACCACAAGGCTAGTCAGCACAGTAAACAAATTCTACTCTCAAACTGTTCACGAGAAATTACAAAGAGCGCCAATTATAACTATAACAACATTGTAACATAAAGGTCTACATGCATGTATATAATCAAATCACACTTATTAATCATCTTCTTTTTATGTATTAGGAAACAATAGTATACATGATAGAGATGATTGTGCTAGCATACTAAATTGAAGTCTGGTGCAAAACAAAGTGGAACCTGCAGATTAACAGATATACAGAGAATTGCACTATCCAAATATCTATCCTACAACTTCTGAAATAATTCAAACAAGATTTCAGAAGAACTGTCAACTCTAAGAGTATCATCAAAATCAAACGCCCCCTTAGGTAGAATATTACTATGTTTCTTCATTTTCGAAACATGTATTGTCTTACAGTTGTAGCCACCTATTTAAAAATTTAAATAGCAACAAGATACAAAGGCTCTTGTTTTCTTATTGAACAATGAGTATTACACAATTTAAAATGTTTTTCATATTGGATCCTTACCATATATTATTCATTAAAAGCATTTACTGCTAAAAATGGCAATAGTTTTTATCCAACACCCATTAATAGTTAAAAGAAACTTAAGAGTGTATCCCAAAGCATGATCTTGTATGCCTCAGGCTTAAAGTAGCTCCCTTCCTACTTGCCAACTGCACATTGGATCATAAGAACATACAACAAGCTAAAAAATCAGTAGCACAACTGCTCTTAGGAAACGATTCCTCATGCACATGTGATATATCCTATTCTAAGAGAAGCAAATATTTCTTGCTCTACTACGAGCTCGAAAAAGTCAAGTAAATTATATATAGCCTTACTGCCATAAAAAGAATAGGGAAATGGAAAACCAGAGAATAGTTAGAAGAATGCTACACTTGAATTGTGTGTGCATTTACTAGATGGCAGTGTAGTACACACTGGTGGT
The DNA here is from genome assembly GCA_029216955.1 of Iris pallida. NCBI lineage: Eukaryota > Viridiplantae > Streptophyta > Magnoliopsida > Asparagales > Iridaceae > Iris > Iris pallida. The sequence continues at coordinate 11,366,992 of JANAVB010031215.1, read as the reverse complement.
CACACAATAGGATATGCATCAGCTTTGGCTACTTTGTTGCAGTTTTTAGCAGCCTTCATCAATTTGAAAAATAATTTATTTTTTATAGCAGGATGACACTGTACCTTAACCCTCAAGGCTTCCACATCTGACTTGAGTATCCGATTATCTGTGACAGCATCGGTGAATTCGTGATTGGCATCTGTGAGTTGCTTATAGAGTGATGAAGTTTTTCCTCTTAGCTGATCAACCTGAGGATCAAATAGAACAATCATGTAGCTAAAACACTAGAATATCAAAAAGATACGCGAGCTGTATTATCAACCTTGATAATTTTGGCAGAGTTGAAGAAGAGAGAGGCTCTATTTCATTTGTATGATGCTTTCTTTCTAACATCTCGTACTATCTCAATGATCTCCTTACAACATATAATAACGACTCTTAATATGCAAGGTAAGAAAATGGAGAATAATCTCTTCCTTTGCGGAGATCTTAAATTTGCTCGAGGGTTCCACAGTACTTTCAAGAGAATGACATGCTTATAGTTCTAAGAAGAATAGGGGTGCACTTGAATCTGATTCAACAGTTACTTTGAAAGGGAAGCAGTTTATGATTACAAGGATTATAGATGGTCTTGTGTTTCCAAGAGGTTTACGTTCTATTGCATTGTCTTAGTAAAGACTTTCTATGGATCATTTTGTATATTTTCTACATGCACTACCTTTCGTTTGAAAGTTCATTCTTAGTTATCCAAAATAAAAATAAACATCCTGGAAGGACATTTTTGTGCTAAAGGCAAACGAATGTGAATTAACTCTAAAAATTCAAATCAGGGCTTAAATTCGTAGTTGAGAGGAGTTTATAAAAGAAAATAATAGTGGAATCAGACACTTGCAATTCAAGTTCAGTCAGCTGAGCTTGCGTCCTCTTTCTTGATCTTCTAGCGGATTCTCTATTGTCAAAAGGACAAGTCACTCTCATATAATATAAATTATAAACATTCAACCTGGGAAGTTCCTGGATATTCTAAATAGCTAATATTCTTTTATAAGATGATGCAATGCAGTCCAAATTGGAGACTTCTAGGCAATGAGTTAGGTCTTACTAGTTGTCACTAAGAGTCATGACACAGCGACGCTCAACACTACACTTACTACCCAAATTAGCTTAATACGGATTGGACTACATAATTTAAAATGCAAAACACGGTCACATACAAATTATGAACCAGATATTAGTGAACTTCACAAAGATCAGACTAAAATGGCTCAACGTGTAGGTTTTCTAGGACTTAGAATCAGATCTGGACTATTTATTGTGTTGTTTAGGATGCGTAAAATCCTTGGTAATTGGTCCACTTGATATGGATCTGATCTAATAAGTCGAAGACTGAACTAAGGTGCATTCAGGTTTTAGCTGGGTTCAACGCATACCCACTCCTGAACCATTTGAAGTTGTGTCTAAATTCTGGACCTTGATACAACCTGGCATTTTGCATGATATATGCATAAAATCAAGCTGGCAAGCCTAGGGCCAAATATTTCCAACCTAAATGTACTTCAGATAAATATAGGACATAATGACAAACTGAAACTAATTGAAAAGAAAACCTACTATTCCTTAAACCAAACTATTTTATGGTCCTCAATAGTAAGAATGATTTAGGGGAAGAATATAGTACTAACCTCCTTTGCAACAACGTGCGCTGTCCTCCAATTATCGCATGTTACCATAACAGGTTTCACACCCATCTTCTTCAACCCTTCAATGACTAATGCTGCCTCTCTCTTCAATGGGTCTGCTACCCCCTAACACTCCGGTAAATTGACCATCATACGAACAAGTATCCCTGTCTTATCATTACTTTCCAACTCTACAAGAAAATAGTATCCCTGTCTTAGCATCATACGAACAAGTATCGGTCAGTATCGGTAGTTCTAGGTATCGGATCGGGACATGCCAAACCGTATTTGTATTGGCCGATACTGCAAACTATAGTGGTAACATGTAGGCCAATGTTGAAAGATGCTCTCAAGTGTGTATACTATTTTCTTTTGTTCAATGTGAAATCTTATGTTATTAAATTACATCTTTTTCCTTACACAAGTTCTTATGTTGTTCGTTCGTCAAGGATAGAACCTCATTGTTCCTTATAACTGGTAGGAAGAGGTAGGTTGAGAGTAACCTTCAAGCCCTTACCCAACAATATCGGGTGGCATGGTGACGCAGGATAAGACTTAGAAGGGAAATCTACATAATATCATGCAATGATTACAAACTGATTTTTAGCAAATGTTTAATTGTAAATCAAAGATTGATAAAAATCTACCCAAATACCCTAGAATATCTTAAAGCAACCAATTGAATTAAGGATTGTGGAATGAGTTTACCAGAGGATTGTGAAGTTGCAATACGCAATCAAAACGGCTTGAATCTCGTTCTAACAAAACAAAAAAAGCCTTCGGTCTGGAATTGAGGATCAACCTTGATTCACACGAAGAGGACTTGATGTCAAATCATGATTAGGGAGTCAGCAAGCAGGTTGGATGACATTGAGGCCCGTAGAAGATTTTCCAACTTGTTGGCAACCGGTTGGAATGCTATCAGGTTGTTGATCGCTTGCATGAGGCTTCCCAGGTAACTGGCTGCTTGCAGAAGGCTTCCCAGGCTGCTGGTAGCCTGTTGGATACTACTTGGGTTGCTGGCAATCAACAACAAAAATCAATGGCAACAACACAATAATCAAATAAAAAGAGAGAATAGGCTTGTGTGGATACTATTGAAACAGTAATTGCAGCATCAATTTGTTAGAATTTATTAAAATAAGAATGTGAATATTAAAATTGATTGTATTAGGGATTCCTCTCTTTAATAGGGGTTTCCTAGATTAATTGTAATTAGGGTTGTACCACTATATATATATTTCTCCTATTGAGAAGAATACAATTTAAGTAATCACAAATTCTAAGTTGGTATCAGAGCCTTGTTAGAAATCATGGGGAAAAAACACAACCTGTTGTAGCTTCCAGCAGTTGCTTTGTGAAGAAGCAACAGTCAAGCTTCTCCAATGTTTTGTTACCATGTCTGACAAAACAAAATTCAGGATGTCAACCAACGACAGATGCAAGTATTGTTGAGAGTCCTCCGAAGAACATTGATCAAACCACTATTTTAACAACCACAACAAGTTAATATTGGTTAAGGCATCTCAGAACTCGAAACTTATTTCGAATAATAAATGGATAGTTGCTTCCGGTGCTACATATCATATGACTTCCGATTCTAGGAAGGTCAAATTAGAACCCTCCACCAAAATCTAATGTATCCACCACTGATGGAACATTCGCCATGATTATAAGTGAGGGTTCGACCGTGCTTACTGATAATATGAATTTGGATTATATTCTAGTTGTTCCATCACTGAATTATAATTTGTTATTTGTTACTTGTATAACCCTATTCTTACATTGTATAGTGATTTTGTGGCATAGTTTTGTGTGTTTAAGCGGACAAGGAAGATGATTAGTTATGGAGTTGGACGAGTAAAACTGTACTACCTAGATTTAGTGTCTAATAGAATGAAACAGTTGAATCGAGCTCTGTCTGTCGGTACTTTCGAGAAACAATCTAAAATTGTTTTGGTATCGTTGTTTGGGGCATGCTACCTTTGGTTATTTGAGGACGTTATTTTTTACTTTATTTTTGAAGTTTGATGTTTCTAGTTTTAGTCTAGTACTTGTGAATTGGCTAAAAGCCAACATATTTCTACTATCCAATTATCTGAAATTAAGTTATCTGAAGTTATATACAGACATTGCATCGTCCTATCTTTTGCAGAAATTACCATCAAAAGGTTTATTGAATGAAGCCACAGTTTAAAATAACAGCCAAAAGTATAAAAAGAGACTAATGGTCTGATGAATTTCATCAACTATTATGCCATCAGAAGCAACCATAGAACCAGGAAGAACTTTTAATATATCACCTGGCTGGATGAGTCCTCGTGGGAACACGAACACATGTCTCCCTTTCGGAGAAGCTTCTCAAAGAGATTGTTGCTAGGATTCGACGTCAGAAGCCGACATGGAGATATCATTTTCTACCCCGGTTAGGATCTTGGTGGCTCTCGGGTGGGTGTGGGCCAAATTCAGTCCCTGGGGTTCAAAGCCGATACGGACCATTGAGATGCCCAGGGTGTTCAGGCCTGGGAGTTGTCCTGCAGTCACCTGTATGACCACTGACCCGACCGGGTTGCTCGTGTTGCCAGGCTTGTCCAGGCCAGTGAAGAAGAAGTCGTCTGCTTTTGCAAGATAAGGGTTCTCATAGACTATCCATTCACAAAAACTACAACTTACACATATATTATATCAAGAAAGGAAAAAAAGAACGAAATTTCAAGAACAAAGAATTTGAAAAGAAAGAAACTTCAAGAACAAAGAGCCAAACCCAAAGAATTTTGAGCCTCTTCTTCTCCTCTTTCTTCAACTACAAACAAATTGCATAAGACAACTCATTATATCAAGAAAGGAAAAAAAAAAAGGAAAATTCTAGATATTTCTCGAAATGGAGAATTGGGGATCTTGGACCAAGGTTAGGATTTTTTTTAGTACTGACTGACCTGGGCGCTAAAGGATTCGAGGAGGGATGTAGTGGAGGACCATAGCTCGTGTTGGAGGTGGGTGTAGCTCTCGAGGAACTTGTGGTCGTTGGCTAGGTTTTGGATCTGGGACTGGAAAAGAGAAATATAGGGGAGGGAAGAGAGCAAATGAGTGATGCATTCCCAGGCTCAACCACATGCCTGGATGCATCCGATTGCATCAGTTAGTTACCTAGCTGCAATTGATCAAGCCACGTCACTCAATCAGCAACCTCATTTGCAATTTGTCACGTCAGTCCTGACAGTCGGTTACACAGCCTGTCAATCAGAGCTGGAGGAGGCAACTGCCTATAAAAGAAGAGGAGAAGAATGAGAAGTGATGTGAGCTGTATCTTCATTTTTCTTAGTCCAAATTACTATAGCAATTACCTGCAATTTCCTGCAATTTCCTTTGTAGATTTGTTCTTCCATTCAATAAAGTAGTTTCTTCTCCAATTTGCTTGCTATTGTGTCAAATACGATGAAATCACTACCTGTTCCTGGAAATTTAGGTCGAGGACCTACCAATTTGGTATCAGAGCTGGATCCAATTTCTGAAGGAACTTTGGATCACAGTTCGAGCAGCCATGCCTCTCGAGAAACTGCTCATGAGGAGCTCACATCACTGGAGGTGAATGGGAGATTTCTTACCATGGAAGGTACAATCCAACAACTCAGAACTACTATGAATACTCAATTCGAGAGATTGTTAGAAGAATTAACCAGATCTAGAGTTGGATCTAAACAAGGGATGGGGAATTTTGGTACGAATGCTACCAACAATTTCCAAAATTCCCAAGGAATGTATACTCCACCAACCCCAGTGTATCCTGCCACAAATTTTCCAAACTCCCAAACAATGGGAATGGGAAATCCTTATAGCACTGGGCCAATGGTGTTTCAAACACCTCAGCCTACACAAATGAATATGCAACCCCCCTTTTGCTCCCAAGGGATGGGGAGTCCTGTGGTTCCTATGCAAATGGGACCTCAAGTGCCTTTTGGAACTCAAGGAGTAGCCAATCCAACTGTTCCTGTACCAATACTGCAACATACACCATTTGGTAATCAAGGGGTGGACAATTCAGTTAATAATGCTCAAATTCCCATTATTCCTGCACATACTCCTCTGAATCATCAGAGGAATAATTTTGGTCTACAATATCAACCACAGACCATGGGGCATCCCAACTTTCGATTGAAGTTACCTGAATATGATGGAGCAGGAGATGTAGAAGAATGGTTGATGAGAGCAACCAATTACTTTAATTTCTATAATGTCTCAGAGTGGGACAAAGTTAAATTTTGCTCAGTCCAACTCAAAGGGACTGCTGCATACTGGTTTAATTGGGTAATGAAAGTAAAAGGAGGATTCATGTCTTGGAATGAATTCTGCCAGAGCATTACAATACAATTTGGGCCATCACAATTCACTGATTATGTTATGGATCTCAAATTACTCAAACAGGAAAGGACTGTGTTGGATTATAATCTACAATTCCAGCAGTTATCCAATAAAATACAAGGGGTTCCTGAGGCATTTTTGATCAGTCATTACATGGCTGGTTTGAAGGAGGACATCATGTATGAAGTTCAATTGACCAATCCTAATGAATTACTCATTGCTATGAACATGGCCAGATTGCAGGAAGCCAAGTGGCAAGCTGTCAAGAAGCTGCATAAATTTAGCTCATATCCTGTGAAGTTTTCAGGAAGTCAACACACTAATGTGCATACTAATGAAGAGGCAAGAAAACCTCCTAACAGCAATCCTTTAAATTCATCTACAGGGAAGGTGTTTCAAACTCCCACCATATCTCCTAGTGAGCTGGCTAGGAGAAGAGGATTGGGGCTCTATTATTTGTGTGATGAAAAGTGGTATAAGGGGCATAGATGCAAAGAAAAGAAGCTGTTTATGCTTATGGCTGATGAAGAAGAATCGGAAGAACAAGACCCAGGATTATAGAACAATGAAGAGAAGGGTGTTGCTACTGGCTCTTTTTCCATTTCACTCCAAGCTTTGTCAGGAAGCTTGCATCCATCTACCATGAGGCTGAGGGGAACCATTCAAAATAGGCCTGTCATAATCCTAGTGGATTCAGGTTCTACACATAGTTTCATTGACTTACACTTCAGTGAAAGATTACAATTGACTGCTAGTAATAGTGAAACTTTTGAAGTTATGGTGGCAAATGGAGATAGGTTGAAAAGCACAGGAGTATGCTTGGGGGTGAAGATAGATTGTCAAGGCAAGAAGATTATTACAGATCTATTACAGCTACCCATTACAGGTTGCCAAGTGGTACTAGGAGCAAATTGGCTCCGTACCCTAGGAAACATCATCTGGAACTTCATGGAGCTTAGTATGGAGTTTACTAAAGATAGAGAAGTGCAAACATTTAAGGGCCTTCAAACAGACAGTACACAATTTCTAGAGCCACACATCAAGGACATGAGACAAGGGTCTCAAATCTATCTCATTCAACTATGTGCTACTCAGGTGAACTCAACAACAGAAGAAGAAGAAGAAGAAGACCCAGAGCTATCAACACTGCTGTACAAGTTCCAAAAACTCTTTGAAGAGCCAACTGGGTTACCACCCAAGAGGTTGTTTGACCACAAAATACCTACAGTAGCTGGAACTCCTCCAGTATGCAGCAGGCCTTATAGGCATCCCTATGCTCACAAGAATGAGATTGAAAGATAAGTCAAAGAAATGCTAGACACTGGGGTCATCAGACCCAGCAATAGTGCTTACTCTTCTCCTGTTATCTTGGTCAAGAAGGCAGATGGCTCCTGGAGGATGTGTATAGACTATAGAGCACTAAATCATCACACCATCAAAGATAAGTTCCCAATTCCATTCATAGATGAACTTTTTGATGAATTACATGGTTCATGTTATTTTTCTAAACTAGATTTAAGATCTGGTTATCATCAAGTTAGAATGTCAGAAGAGGACATTCACAAAACTGCTTTTAGGACCCATGAGGGTCACTATGAATTCCTTGTTATGCCTTTTGGGCTTACTAATGCCCCATCTACTTTCCAAGCTTTGATGAACTCTGTTTTTAAAGAATATCTAAGGAATTTTGTCTTAGTATTCTTTGATGACATTTTGATATACAGTGCCACAAAGAAGGAACATCTTACTCGTTTAGAGAAGGTGCTTCAAAAGTTAGAAGATCATGGGCTCAAAATTAAAAGAAGCAAGTGTAGATTCCTGCAACAACAAGTGGGATATTTGGGACATGTAATATCTCAAGAAGGAGTGCAAGTAGATGAAGAGAAAATTGCTGCTGTCAAAGAGTAGCCTCCACCCAGCAACATCAAAGAATTAAGAGGATTCTTGGGGCTTACAGGCTATTATAGAAGATTTGTCATAGGCTATGGAGGAATTGCTGCCCCTTTAACTCAACTATTAAAGAAAGACTCCTTCCAGTGGGGAGAACAAGCTGAGCAGTCTTTTGACAGGCTTAAAGTGGCATTAATCAATCCACCAGTTTTATGCATGCCAGATTTCACACAGGAATTCACTCTTGAGTGTGATGCTTCAGGCACAGGCATAGGTGCAGTACTCATGCAAGGTGGCAGGCCTATTGCTTATCCCAGTCAACAATTGAAAGGTAAAAATCAAATCCTATCAACATATGAGAAAGAAATGCTTGCTATACTGTTAGCTATTAAGAAATGGAGCCAATATCTCTGGGGAAGGGTCTTTGTTATCAAGACTGACCATATGTCCTTGAAGTATCTATTAGAGCATAAAGTCTACACAGAATCACAGTACAAATGGGTTCTTAAGCTGTATGGTTATCACTTTAGAGTAGAATATAAAAAGGGAAGGAGAACATAGTTGCAGATAGCTTATCTATGAGGAATGTTGCTCAGTTAACAGCTGTAGCAGTAGTCAATGCTGATTGGATTGACATGTTCAGGCAATAAATACAAGATTCTCAATATTACCAAACTCACTTGAGTAAATAGGATCAAGGGACTCTTGATAATAGTAAGTTCTCTGTTAAAAACATATTGTTATATTACAAGAACAGACTCTTTATAGATCCTGAATCTGAATTTGCTAAGATGATGATCACTGAACACCATGACATACTACAAGGAGGGCATTCAGGAGTGGTTAAAACACTACACAGGTTAAAAAAAATCTTGTTATTGGAAGGGCATGAAGAAAGCTGTACAGACTTACATAAAAAACTGTGAAGTATGTCAAAAGAATAAGGTTGAGAATGTTTCACCTGCTGGAATCCTACAACCTATTCCCATACCTGACAGAGTTTGGAAAGATATCTCTATGGATTTCGTAGAGGGATTACCAAGCAGCCATCAGAAAACTACTATAATGGTAGTAGTGGACAGGCTCACTAAATATATACATCTTTTTTCTCTCAGTCACCCCTACACTGCAGCCATGGTTGCTCAAGTTTTTGTTGATGGAGTGTTCAAATTACATAGAATGCCAAGGTCTATAATTTCAGATAGAGACCCAGTGTTCATAAGTCAATTTTGGAAGGAATTCTTCAAACTACAAGGAACTCAACTCAGGTATAGCACTGCCTATCACCCCCAATCAGATGGACAGACAGAGGTCACTAATAGATGCATTGAAGGCTATCTCAGGTGCTTCTGTGGACATAGGCCCAAGGAGTGGAGTAAATTCCTCACTTGGGCAGAGTATTGGTTTAATATTAATTGGCACTCTGGTACTAGAACAACCCCTTTTGAAGCACTCTATGGCAGACCACCACCTCATATCCTCACATATGTGATAGATGTTGTGCAAGATAGGGAAGTTGCAGAAGCTTTATCATCCAGAATCATGTTCTACAACTCCTCAAGGATAACTTACACTTAGCTCAAAGTCGAATGAAGAAGTTTGCTGACTTACATAGAACTGACAGGTCATTTGAACCTGGGGACTGGGTTTACTTGAGGTTGCAACCATACAGACAAACGTCTGTAGCTCAAAAAAGACCCCAGAAACTTTCTCCCAAGTACTTTGGTCCCTACCAAGTACTGGCCAAGATAGAAGCAGTAGCCTACAAATTGTAATTGCCTGAAGGATCTCTAATACATCCTACTTTTCATGTGTCTCAATTGAAAAAGAAGCTGGGGGCTACTGTATCTGTTCAAACACAACACCCCCAACATTTTGAAGAACTCATATTAGAACCTGACTTCATTTTGGAGAGGAGGCTAGTACAAATAAAGAACAAGGTTGCAGTTGACCTCTTAGTTCAATGGAAAGAAGGGACTAAAGAGAGTGCTACATGGGTTCCTTATGAGAGGTTTATCAAAGATTTTCCTCATTTCGACCTTGAGACAAGGTCTGTTTAAGAAGAGGGGACTTGATGCATTCCCAGGCTCAACCACATGCATGGATGCATCTAATTGCATCAGTTAGTTACCTAGCTGCAATTGATCAAGCCACGTCACTCAATCAGCCACCTCATTTGCAATTTGCCACGTCAGCCCTGACAGTCGGTTACACAGCCTGTCAATCAGAGCTGGAGGAGGCAACTGCCTATAAAAGAAGAGGAGAAGAATGAGAAGTGATGTGAGCTGTATCTTCATTTTTTTAGTCCAAATTACTATAGCAATTACCTGCAATTTCCTTTGTAGATCTGTTCTTCCATTCAATAAAGTAGTTTCTTCTCCAATTTACTTGCTATTGTGTCAAATACGATAAAATCACCACCTGTTCCTGGAAATTTAGGTCGAGGACCTACCAATGAGAGATGTGTTGTTGATTAGGGATAGTTTTTGAGAAAGGATTTTCTAGAGATCGGAAGAAATTTTATGGGGTTGCATTTTTTTGCACATATATTAGTTAACGGTTATCATCAACCGTCAATAAAAAAAAATGGTGTTTCTTGACGGATCCTCTAAAACCATCAACTATTATGCTATAAAATTGCTAAATTGACATAAAACAAGGCTTTTTTGACGTAAGCCTAAACCGTCAAGATAACCCCATTTCTTGATGGTTTTTTACGACCTTCAAGAAAAGTCATTTTTCTTGTAGTGGTACTAGAGAAATTATTATTATGATGATATATGCAAAGAGTAAGAAGATATGGGCTAGAAAAGACGACCATCTCTATACATGGTGAGACTAGCCTTAAAATGACCTATGGAAGTCCAAGATTATAAGGATGACCAATAGGTTTATGTGGCTGTCTAGTTCAGCCTCGACCTTTACCCTGCAGATAGTAATCAATGGTAGGCATACTTGTAAGGATTATATAGATTGCTTATAAGTAGAAGGGGTGGATCGCTAATTGAACTACTATAGAAGTTAGTGATGTAACTTATAGGAATATAGTATAGATTTTAAGGATTGACATAGTTATGGAGGGATTGTGATTTGTTTATCTCCATGGTTAGTCATAGATAGATATTTAATAGCCAAGTTAGAAGCCTTACCTCTAGATTAGTAACATTTCGATATTAAAGAGCCTGTTGGAGAAGTGGCATTTCGTCTTGCCTGACCCCCATCTCTAGAGGAAGTGCATGATTTATTTTATGTCTCACAGTTGAGGAGGTATGTGGTTGACCCCAGTCATGTGGTCGATCATTCTGAGATCACATTGGGACCCAGTTTATCATACAAGGAGCGATGAGTTGAAATATTGGATACTAGCGAGAATACACTTATAGGGCAGACGATTAGATTGGTTCGGGTTGCATAGAAGCACCATTCCCCTGGAGAATCTACTTGGGAACGAGAAGATTCCATGAGAGAGCATTATCCGCATTTATTTGAGGATTTCGGTAAGAAACTAACTTTAGTGCCATAACTTTATAGAGTTTTAGTTATAGTTATAATTTTAATTTTGAGGGCAAAATTTTCTACGGTGGGTAGATTATAAGCTTCCTAAATTTTTGGATATTTTTTTTTATGTATTAATATTAATTTATATTTTAAGATCAATTAGACTTTTACATATTTTCTATTTATTATAAATCCTAATGACATAATCTCTAATCCTAATGAGCTACTGTAGCTCCCCTTCCCGGAATTTTGAAATATTTTTATTTATTTATTTGATTTAAATGGTAATTTTAGAATTTTTGTAAATAATTATTTAGTTAATTATTACGGTAGATGATTTTTAATCATGATTAAATTTGGAGTACAAGGTGACTAGAAATCGTGGCACTGATAGTGCAGTGGCGTGCCTAGACTAGTGTATTAGCCATGCCAGGGAAGATCGAGCCATAATGATGTCCTAACTAGGAAAACCGGACCAAGTTGCGACTTAACCTCTAAAGACTTTTTAATTAAATTTTAATTATATTATTGACTTGTAGGAGACCCGGTTGTGTCGATTTAGCTCGGACTAGACCCGAACCAAAATCGAGCCCATGTAGTCATGCAGTCCGTTCAAAGACGTTCATGTTGATATATTTCTGGTAGGATTTTGCCGTATTCCATTTTAATGATCTAATGCATGTTTTATAAGTAATTTATTAATAAATAATATAGATATCAATATTAGTTGATATTCAATGATAATTGTACAAATGTGTCCTTGTACGTTTTTGGATTATTAGGCTGTATATATATATATATATATATATATATATATATATATATATATATATATATATATATATATATATATATATATATATATATATATATATATATATATATATGTATATATATATATGTGTATGTACACCCGTTATTGGTTTATTAAACTTCGTTATTATTATTAGTGTTATTGAGATTGTTATTTAATATTATTATTAATATTTGTTATATTATTTCTGTCAAATAAATATATTATATATATAGGTGTAATCGTGAACATATTATATATGAAGGTGTATGGGTGCATATATATATATATATATATATATATATATATATATATATATATATATATATATATATATATATATATATATATATATATATATATATATTTTATATATATATATATATATACACGTGTATAATGTATATAAATATATGTGTGTATATATATAAATATACGTTTGCATACATATGAGTGTATATATATAAATATATATAATATGTATATGTGTGTGTATATATATATATAGATATATAGGTGTATGTGTAGATAAATAAATTATATAAGCATATGTATTTGTATGTATGTATATAAATACATATACGAAAATGTATACGTATATGTGTGAATTTGTAGATATATAAATGTATGTGTGCGTGTGTATATAGATATATATATATATACAAGCATTAAATTAAAATAAAGGAATAAGAAGCTTTCAGCCAACAGACCGACTCCCCAAAACCCCATCTCAGCCGTTCTCAACTAACCAACAAACCTCCACAGCATGCCCACAGGCCGATCCCTCACCCGAAGGCCCAACAGCCCGACTTTGTGCTTAATCGAGCGGACACCCAACCGCGAGGAGGATTATAACAGAGGGAGAGCGGGGAGAACTCATGAGAAAACCCAAATCATAAGCGGCGCCCAACCTCGACCTCAAGGGCGGTCCCAGCGCCGCCGCGAGGCCGCCGCCGGCACAGCAAGGCCGGCTGAATGCGCGCGCGACGGACCAACTGTCGACAGCAGCAGGGTGTTGAGAGGAGCCCGACTTCGTGCCGTTGGTTCTCCCACCACGTTCGTTCGTTTCACGAACGAATTTCTTCGGTATGTCGATTACCTAACCGACTTCTTTTCCCTTCAGATAGTTTGTTTTAATTCGCTTTGTACGCGACGGAAAACGAGCCCCAAAATCGAGAAAAATCTCGATTTCCTGAGTATAAAAACTGCCCCTGTCCAAGGTTTGCGGTCGATTTGCGACCAGAACATCGCGAGTTTTGGAAAACCGTTTGAACAGACTTCTAGACAACCTAACCAAGATGGAAACACTATTTTTAGATTTAATTCTTGTTGGTTAATTGTTGTTTAAAATTAGGATAAAGTTTGACAAAAATCTGTTTTAAAAACTAGAAAAACCCTCCGATACCACGTCCGTTCCGCCAAACCGGGCGACTTGGTCGCGAACCGAAGGCATAGAAAGCTGCGTAACGGCTTCGTGGTCGTGTGGGCTTTGACAGAATTCAAATTGGTCGCGTGTACGCGACGAATTTGAGGCATATCCGTCGAAATTCTCCATATTGGCCCCTGTGCAAATTTCCCAATTACTTTGTGAACGCTCGTCAGATCGAGACGAAACTTGCGCCAACAGGTCTGTATCGTTTTTATGGTCCTGTATACCAAGTTTGGTCCGATTCTGAGATAGTTGAATCGGAACGCCGTTTTGCGGGCCCCACGGTCCTACTCAACGGGTGATTTTATGCACGGCCCGTCGAAATCCAACTTTGGACATACGGTTGGGTTCGTATCGAAAAATCGGATCTGTTGACATATAGTTTGACGACTTTAGAGACCATTGACTCTGGCACACATTTTGGTACAAAGCGGATCTAACGGCGGACATCGTTTTTGTCCAAAATTACCGTTTTGCCCCTGTGTCCAGAATTGGACTTAAGGACAGACAATCTTAGCTAATTTGACTATTCTGAGAACGTTGGTACTATTTATTTCAGCATCTGGAGCTTCTGCATGTGTTGACTGATTGTGGCTCATTGAGTGGTATATTATTATTGGTTTCACCAGCTAAGGACCTCAGGCAAGTGCACTTTCTGATTGCTTTCGATTCATAGTAGTCTTTTTATTTCATGTCTATACATATATCTTGCTGCTTGTTGACACGCTCGTCACACGGAGTAGTCGGAAGGAGAAATATCTTAGTAGACATGTGGACTACCCAGAACTATCCCATGATGTCTATTCGTGAACAATAGCACCTGTACACGACACGTGCAGGTGCCAGATTTATCCCCTAGCCGTTCACATGTCGAAACAGATATTTCACACCACATAGGTAGATGTCTTTTATTTTTTCTTTACTTCTCTATCGTGCTATGTCATCAGTTATCTCCCAGTTTTTATCCCTCATATGTTATTTTCATGTCTTATAAATTCTGTTGTGTTTTCGTATTACCGTCGGTTTGTGTACTTGTTCCATTTCGGACTGGAAACCAACATTTTTTAGGTTTAGCCGCGATCACTCTTAGCATTGGGAAGACATGGGTATGCTGAGGACAACCTAGAAATAGAAAGCAATTGTATCAATTTCATTAATTGTAAAATCTTGTATTTTTCTTTAATTATAAATGTTGTAAATGTTGTAATAAATTTAGAAATGTGAATGAGCAGCAAATATGATTTTTTGAGCATTTATTTCTTGCGGGCTTGACAGCGTTCTACCGTCGACTCTGCGGCGTAGGCTGGCTTGGACACGTCTCGTATCCAAAAAAGTGGGTGCGGATCGTGACAAGTTTTTTTGGTGGCCCATGCAAGTCAGTTTTCACAAAAGATTGTGAACTCGTGATGGTACGTTAGTCGTACTATTGTGAGCCTGCGCCCAGGAAATGCTCATTCACAATTAGGATTAAAATAATTTAGGAGAATAACTAGGACTAGGAGTCCCTTGTTCAAATTGACCGTTGGGTAGTTAAGGTTATTAGATAGGCCATGCAATTTAGATAGCTTGCTAGATCCCTATAGGTACACTGTTACTTTCGATATGACAATGTGATACAAAGTGGATATACTATTCGCTTGGTATGCTAAACTTGCCTAGAATTATGGTGTTAATTTTTAAGCTGTTTAAGTTTAGAATTGCCTATTTTAAATTCTATTTTGCTGTAAGGAATTGATTTATGACTTCTAATTCTGTTAATCGTGTACGAATCTCGAGTTAGATTTTGAATCTCATAAAACTCGAACTACTTGTGCCTTCTTTCCAAAAATCTCGCATATTTATATTTTGACTCTCTTGACCAATGCTACAATTACAGCCTAGTTTTGCAAGCTTGCCCTTTTATCGAGCTTGATTCAAGATATATGTTTATTGGGGACGCCCGCTAACATATTGTCTAATCAGAATCATTATATCACGGTCTGATCAACCATGATGCATTTGGTTCGCTCTTCATCTAATTACCCTACGTGGATTGAGATGTAGATGTCTCTAGGATCTCATCCGCGACTGCTTGACAAATCCTCTTGAATTATGCATTCGCCTTTGAATCACATAGTTGTGTTCAGTGACATCTCTCTCGAACTCTTTATTGTTTTTTTCTTTCACTGATTTGAAAGACGAAAGCTCATAATTGATAGATAGATACCTAGTATTCCCATGACCATGATGGTTGTATACGCAAGTGTAGCTACCATCGGCCAGCCCTGTGACTAGAACCTTGTCTTAAGTTACTCGTCATCTCCGCGACCCTAAACCTACTATCATGATCTTCTGGTCCTTGGAGTCCGAGAATGATTAGGATCTTTTCCTTGACCAAATGCCAACCTAGGAGACTACCTATGCTCAGGAGACCAATTATTGTGAGCCTCTAATTATTTGTTTGAAGCTTGCTTTAACTGGAACCCTTGTGAGAATAGTCTGGAAGGCTCGACACAAATAGAAATTTACGACTTAGTTGATTAGAAAATCTTTTCATATGATGTGCCTTAGAGTTGGTTACCCCTCCGACAACTCATGTATACTGTGGACGAGTAGGTCATTCTATTTTATCGACCGTGTGTCATTGTACACACACATTTTCCATTTATTGAGGAACAAAAATTGACTTGACTTATATCTATTGTATTCCGTTTCGTCGTGCCTTATTCTTTATTAATAAGAGTCGGGGCACACTATCCGAACTTCGGAATTTTTCTAATCTCATTATTCCTAAAACCATATCCTAGTTTCTAAGGTGGGTAGACTGTAAGCCTTCTAAATTTAGGATATACCAGGATTACCGAATGATTAGAATAATTTCCATTAGGATGATTATTAGTGCCCCATGGACTCCTACTTTCCATGTAGATCATTTTGTGTCCCCGACCGTGTCATTAATATTCGGAGCACGAGGCCAGTTGTTACCTTCCAACAAATTTCACATGCAAGATCTAGACGAGTCTACCTTCATCTAGGTATATCATGTCACACTTAAACTCGTTCCCTTGTACTCTATTTTGTGCTACGACTTTCAGGTTAAAAGGGACTAGCTATAACCCTTACCATAGTAACCGTATGACTTTTGACTTCCATTAGAGCCTCAACCTTGACTCAATTCCTTCGACCAATATGGTTGTGAGCTACTCGAAGTCCACTATGCACATGCCACTAGTGTGCCACCCAATTGAGGTCTCATGTGCTCCTTAAACACAAAGTCACTCTAGGCACATTTTGAGCTTTAGGGACCTAGCTAACCAACCTGACTAGCAACTAGCTCAACCCTTGGGTAGAAACCTATTCTAGGATACCCTAATCTAGACGAAATAGTTTTATCATTGGGATCTTGTCCAATCCATATAGATTGAAATCCAATGTTTATCCAACCAACGACTGATGTCCAAATAGAGAACCCAGTAAGACCACAACCTTGATTTCTCAAATTCCGTTTCATTATGGAACCTTGTTTGAATTAGAACTTCGAGAACGGAACTTCTGTATTGTACGGATTAAAAGACCCTCTGAGAAACTTAGCAAGTGACTGGACTAGAGTAGCCCAACCTAGCGAATAAGACTATAGGTTCATAAATACTCTTTCTATCTGTATTATTGTATATCCCCTACCGCTCTTTAAACTTCATGTTTGCTCTTGATTGTTCTTCCTTATTTTTCCTGTCCTTCCTATTTCGGAGCGACGAATGGCCAAGCTTATAGAATTTATCAATATATTTTAGCTACTTGTGTAAATTCGTTTGCTTGTTAAATTTTGGATTGCTTGACAAATAGGAGAGGATTACAGATGCCGTGTGCCTAGAAATCTGTTGGTAGGATTGTTAGCACCAGTTAGAAGATTTTAAGATTTTAGTATGAGGAGTAGTGTGACCAAAGGTGGGTAGAAGTCCAGGAGGCTATTTGGCTAGGAGAAGAATACAAACTATTTTTTTTGAGGAATTAAAAATTTGAGAAGATTGTGGTAATAGTGGATTTATTCCTTGACTTTTATTTTTCAATTTTAGGCATGGTTATGAGTTAGAATTTCGAGGACAAAATTATTTTTAAGGTGGGTAGATTTGTAGCTCCCCTTCCCAGAATTTTGAAATATTTTTATTTATTTATTTGATTTAAATGGTAATTTTAGAATTTTTGTAAATAATTATTTAGTTAATTATTACGGTAGATGATTTTTAATCATGATTAAATTTGGAGTACAAGGTGACTAGAAATCGTGGTACTGATAGTGCAGTGGCATGTCTAGACTAGTGTATTAGCCATGCCAGGGAAGGCCGAGCCATAATGATGTCCTAACTAGGAAAACCGGGCCAAGTTGCGACTTAACCTCGAAAGACTTTTTAATTATATTATTGACTTGTAGGAGACCCGGTTGTGTCGATTTAGCTCGGACTAGACCCGAACCAAAATCGAGCCCATGTAGTCGTGCAGCCTGTTCAAAGACGTTCATTTTGATGTATTTCTGGTAGGATTATGCCGTATTCCATTTTAATGATCTAATGCATGTTTTATAAGTAATTTATTAATAAATAATATAGATATCAATATTAGTTGATATTCAATGATAATTGTACAAATGTGTCCTTGTACGTTTTTGGATTATTAGGCTGTATATATATTTGTATGTACACCCGTTATTGGTTTATTAAACTTCGTTATTATTATTAGTATTATTGAGATTGTTATTTAATATTGTTATTAATATTTGTTATATTATTTCTGTCAAATAAATATATTATATATATGGGTGTAATCGTGAACATATTATATATGAAGGTGTATGGGTGCATATATATATATATATATATATATATATATATATATATATATATATATATATACGTGTACAATGTATATAAATAAATGTATATATATATATAAATATACGTTTGCATACATATGAGTGTATATATATAAATATATATAATATGTATATGTGTGTGTATATATATAGATATATAGGTGTATGTGTAGATAAATAAATTATATAAGCATATGTATTTGTATGTGTGTATATAAATACATATACGAAAATGTGTACGTATATATATGAATTTGTAGATATATAAATGTATGTGTGCGTGTGTATATAGATATATATATATATAAGCATTAAATTAAAATAAAAGAATAAGAAGCTTTCAGCCAACAGACCGACTCCCCAAAACTCCATCTCAGCCGTTCTCAACTAACCAACAAACCCCCACTGCATGCCCACAGGCCGATCCCTCACCCGAAGGCCCAACAGCCCGACTATGTGCTTAACCGAGCGGACACCCAACCGCGTGGAGGATTATAACAGAGGGAGAGCGGGGAGAACTCATGAGAAAACCCTAATCATAAGCGGCGCCCAACCCCGACCTCTAGGGCGGTCCCAGCGCCGCCGCGAGGCCGCCGCCGGGTGCTGCGTGGAGCCCGACTTCGTGCCGTTGGTTCTCCCACTACGTTCGTTCGTTTCACGAACGAATTTCTCCAGTATGTCGACTACCTAACCGACTTCTTTTCCCTTCAGATCGTTTGTTTTAATTCGCTTTGTACGCGATGGAAAACGAGCCCCAAAACCGAGAAAAATCTCGATTTCCTGAGTATAAAAACTGCCCCAATGTCCAAGGTTTACGATCGATTTGCGACCAGAACATCGCGAGTTTTGGAAAACCGTTTGAACAAACTTCTAGACAACCTAACCAAGATGGAAACACTATTTTTAGATTTAATTCTTGTTGGTTAATTACTGTTAAAAATTAGGATAAAGTTTGACAAAAATCTGTTTTAAAAACTAGAAAAACCCTCCGATACCACGTCCGTCTTGCCAAACCGGGCGACTTGGTCGCGAACCGAAGGCATTGAAAGCTGCGTAACGACTTCGTGGTCGTGTGGGCTTTGACGAAATTCGAATTGGTCGCGTGTACGCGACGAATTTGAGGCGTATCCGTCGAAATTTCCCGTATCGGCCTCTGTGCAAATTTTCCAATTATTTTGTGCACGCTCGTCAGATCGAGACGAAACTTACGTCAACAGGTCCGTATCGTTTTTATGGTCCTGTATGCCAAGTTTGGTCTAATTATGAGACAGTTGAATCGGAATACTGTTTGTGGGCCCTACGGTCCCACTCAACGGGTGATTTTGTGCACGGTCCGCCGGAATCCAACTTTGGACATACGGTTGGATTCGTATCGGAAAACCGGATCTGTTGACATATAGTTTGACGACTTTAGAGACCATTGACTCTGACACGTATTTCGGTGCAAAGCGGGTCCAACGACGGACATCGTTTTTGTCCAAAATTACCGTTTTGCCCCTGTATCCAGAATTGGACTTAAGGACAGGCAATTCTAGCTAATTTGACTATTTTGAAAATGTTGGTACTGTTTATTTCAACATCTGGAGACTTCTGCATGTGTTGACTGATTGTGGCTCATTGAGTGGTATATTATTATTGGTTTCACCAGCTAAGGACCTCAGGCAAGTGCACTTTCTGATTGCTTTCGATTCATAGTAGTCTTTTCATTTCATGTCTATACATATATCTTGCTGCTTGTTGACACGCTCGTCACACGGAGTAGTCGGGAGAGGAAATATCTTAGTAGACATGTGGACTATCCAGAACTATCCCATGATGTCTATTCGTGAACAATAGCACCTGTACACGACACGTGCAGGTGCCGGATTTACCCCCTAGTCGTTCATATGTCGAAACAGATATTTCACACCACATAGGTAGATGTCTTTTATTTTTTCTTTACTTCTCTATCGTGCTATGTCATCAGTTATCTCCCAGTTTTTATCCCTCATATGTTATTTTCATGTCTTGTAAATTCTATTGTATTTTCGTATTGCCGTTGGTTTGTGTACTTGTTCTATTCCTGACTGGAAACCAATATTTTTTAGGTTTAGCCGCGATCACTCTTAGCACTGGAAGACATGGGTATGCTGAGGACAACCTAGAAGTAGAAAGCAATTGTATCAATTTCACTAATTATAAAATCTTGTATTTTTCTTTAATTATAAATGTTGTAAATGTTGTAATAAATTTAGAAATGTGAATGAGCAGCAAATGTGATTTTTTGAGCATTTATTTCTTGTGGGCTTGACAGCGTTCTACCGTCGACTCTGTGGCGTAGGCTGGCTTGGACACGTCTCATATCCGGAAAAGCGGGTGCGGATCATAACAGCTACCGGTTTGACTTAGCCCAAACCTTGTCTAGACTCAACCTAGACACTTACACACCCTCACATGGTTCATGCCAAACACCATATAACATTTTTCTCTCTACACGACACCAAACTTCAAGGTTCAGCACTCAAAACCTTATATCTAAACTTTTAGAAAATAATTTCAGCTTTGTACCCTTTGGAATAAACCCAACTCTACACTTTACCACTTAAAACCTAATGGATGACTCAAGTGTGGTCAAACACACTTAGTGGACAGTCATAACCCCTTTACTTTTCATATTCCTTCATCCTATAACCCCCTACCTTTTCACTTTTTCACACAAGCATAACCCCCATCCTTTATGACAATTCAACTCAACTCTTCACCTCCCCCTTAGTAAACGGCCACCCCATGACCTCCCCTTCACTTATTACCTAAAAACACCTAAACAAAACTTTTTCCTAACCCTCTTCCAAACAACTTCTCCTCACAAACTATTTTCCAAAACCTTCTTTATCTTCCTCCATACCTCCATCTATTTATCTCTACCTAAGCTGAATCTAAATTCAGCTAGTCTCTACCAATCCAGCCAAATCTTCCTCCAAAGTAAGTATTTTTCTATTAAATTAAGTATACTTCTTCCGCCTACATGTCCTTAATATTTTTTCTTCACAAATATTCTAGCAAAACTCACTCTAACTCCCTCAAAACAGTCCCTCCATCAGAGGTATCCAGGCTAAAACCAATTCTGAAATACTATTGTTTGTGCAACCTTGCGAGGCCCCACTGATGGAATTGGGGATTCCCAGGACCCTTACTTTGATGTGTGTATTGATCGATAGAAAGTTAAACATATTTAATATGTGTTCTAACCCTTCATAGGCAGAAACGAGGGTTCACGAATTATACCTGCGGCGGAAAGAAGACAAGTAATTCCTGGCAATCTCGAGCGGACGATCCCAAGATCTTCTGCACGTATTCCTTCCTCGAGTTGGACGTCGTGTGGACGACGATCTTCCAAACTTTTTTTCTCCTTGGCAGCCCTCTCTTTCTCTTCTTACGTGAATCACAAATTTAGAGAAAGCTTCAGATTTCTGATCCGTAATTTGGCGGCTAGAGAATAGAGGATATATATAGGCTACGGCAGGGACCATAAGGAGAAATTAGGGTTAGGCCTCCTAACGGATCTGGATATCCCGTGTTCAGCCCGAACACACAATCCAGGCCCATTAACAATAGCTCGATCCACTAATGAGCTATTGTTGCACTACCTCCCTAATCCTAAATTATGTTTGTGGGCTCCTTTTATTATATGCTCGTTTGGCTCCCCAAGTTAAGATATCGTATGTCCGTCGATCAAATTAAGTTACTGACAACTATATTAATTCGACATCTTTTATCCTTAAGTAGTACCGCTCAACTTTATTTGTCATGTCGGATATAATCCACCTGCAGGGTTTACATGACAATCCTTATGAGCACCTTAAGGGAACATCATCAACCAGATGTATCGGGACATGGATTCCATTTATAATCAACAACCCATCATACATATAATGTTATTACCCAATTCATAGAGGTTGTTGATACATAATGAATCTCACTCTTTCATGAGTCAAAGTAATGCACACTGCATATACATGTCTATTATTATATCCGTATTAAGAGCACAAGCATCCATAATAACAGAGGTGTTTGTTCACTTATGTAGTCAGTACAAAGAGAACAACCTCAAGTGGTCATGTTCAATACACACAAAATGTACTAGTATAAACTTATAGTCAAGATAGACTAATACCAGATTATACTACAACCTTTCCAATAGATTGTCCGAGTCCATCTAGGTTGTGAACAATTTATATACTCCATAGAAAACTGATAAGATGATCTTCTGTGTGATACCACACACCATATTATCTACAATATAGAATATCAGACATTTGCATTAACACTTGCAACAAATACAATAAGCAAACATTTGCCCATATGATTCTCATTCAAAATTTAAGGAAATAAGGTTACTACAAAAGTGATATTTTTAGTATATAAACCTAACAATCTCCCACTTATACTCAAAGCATTGCTTTTCAGTATACTGTTACACCCACGACAACAAGTAAAACCTTGGTAATATATCTAGCACCTTCCTCTATCATCCCATTATGCCCAATGTTCATCTCACTAAGTCTGGTGTATACATTCGCTTGCATCTTTATAATTTTCGTCATCGTAATCTATTGAATCTAAATAAGAGGATTATGCTTGTGCCCAGCTTGTCGTATCATAACTTGATGTTTAAAACCATAAATTCTATGCTATTAATATCTGAATAATTATTTTTATGTCAAATTTTAGAATATTAAATTAAATATCAATTGTATAATAAAGGATAGAAACTATGAACAATTTACGGGTATGTTACTAGTTGCCTAGGAGTTACTTTCACCATATCAACAATGTTTATTATGATTAATTTATATTAAATTATGATATTACAGAATTAATATAAATTATATTTTATAATATTTTATTGCTTAACTATAGTGCACTTAGTTCGCTATTGATATTAATAATTTGTATTTACTTATAGCATTACTCATATCTATTATATTCTTGTACCTGCTCCATTATCTTATATATTCTCTTTATTTACTGTTACATAGTGTATATCATTTACTGGAACTGCTATTAAGGGTATGCTTTGCTCCAATCCTGATTGGATATATTTTTCAGATAATTTAGAGGAGTCGTACAATACCCATACGGACCTCAGGATGTAGTGGGAGTAGACCTGAAGACCGTGGCTCAGGAGGGACTAGTTCCAGTAGAGGAGATACTATTAGTAGAGACTGAGCTAGTTTAGTTATTAGTACTGGATTTGTCTCCAGCTTTTGATTCACTAAGATGTTATTATTTTTGAGGCTATGTTATGTTGAGATAGTAAGACTCATAGACTTTGGATGTAGATTTGAGTCGTGCTTATGATTCTAGACTTCTTTTGGACTATCATTTAATATCTTTTATGTCATTATCGTGCCATTTACCATTCTTATAAATTATTGTGATTATTATTATTATCATTATATTGTCCTCCATTTGGAGGTGAGATATCATTGACAGGTTGTGATGCATAATCGTGAGATGGTTAGATAGTACTATTGACCTAGACAGCGTTATACCGTCGATACTGCAGCGTAGGCTATACGTACCCACTTCCTCGTGCCCTTACATCAGGTATGGATCGTGACAGTTGGAAACTAGCCATTTTTATACACCAAGTCCAAAGATTTAAAATATAAAATTTAATGATTAACTAGGTTAAAACCATGGTTAAACATGTGTCTCATGATTTAATATTGGTTTAAACTCATATCTTGGTGTTGGGTGTCTTGTACTAATTTTTTGAGGTCAAAAGATAATAAACTAGGTCTAGGTATCCTCTAGAAGCATGTAGAGTTATTGTATTAGGAAACCTGTGTCATATGTATAATTATAATATTGATAATATATTTTTATTATATGTGAACTGTTGATAGGATTTGTTGTTGCGGATTCAGTAGGGACTTGGACGATAGGCAAGTATACCTTGCCAACATGTATAGTGTTTACATGTTTCCATTGTCTACTGTTATCTCTTTCTTATATGGTTACATTCTTATTGTGTTCATACTTGGTTATCATCTACTACTTTACCTGTTTTTCAGATATACGTGCACCTATATGATATTCCTTATTTTTATTGCTTGTATATTGGTCTTCTTCTTGTCTAACTGTGTCTTGTGATAGAGTTGTTAGTCCTACACCACATTTTCTTGACTTGAGATGACATTGATTGACTTGACTTGAGTTGACGTGACTTGACCATTCTCGATTGGAAGTTCTTAAATTGAACTATAATTGAGATACAATATTGATTGGGAGTTCATGCATTGGACTACTCCTTATAGGATTGAATTGAACCTTGTGTTCCTTTAGGATAGGAGATTGATACTAGGATTGGCTACTTGACCATTATTGGTTGAGAGTTTTTGCGTTGAACTACAATTGAGATATACCATACATTTGGAACACTTGCATTGGGCTACTCTCTATAGGATTGGCTTCATTGATTGTTAGCCAAGTCTAGTACCACACTTCTCTACAGCATGCACCATCTATATAGTTCTTCCTTTATGATATTTTTTCCTTGTTCTTGCAGTTATTGTGTATTTCTATAAATGTCTTCCATACATGTTATTTACTGTTATAATAGGCTTGTACATTATGTATTTTGCTATGTCCCTTCTGAGGACCGGGTGATCTTTCTCGTTATTTGTTGAGATTCGCTTTCATAGTAGAATAGATGGATAGATGAAGATTGCTTCTCTGGGATTTCAAGTATATTTAGTTGATACCATCATCATATCCTTCCATATTTATATTTTTGTCCTTTATTGACTCATGCTGCTACTAGTGCCTAGTATTTTGCAAGCTTAATCTTTCCTCCACCTTATTCATGGCATATGTGTTATTGGGGATCCACTCTAATACATTTTTCTATTCTAGAATAAATGTATTATGGTCTTATTAACTATAGTGCACTTAGTTCGCTATTAATATTACTAATTTGTGGATTGAGATATAGTTAAATAGGCATTTTAGATAGTTATACTTGACCTCTATACAACTTATACATATTCGAGTTGGCCTGGAGTCCACTTGATACGTAGCTAGCTTGTTTCTGTATTCCTGGTCCTATATATTTGGGACAGGAACGTGACATATTTTTGTGGTGGTCCATGCAGGTCAGAGCATTATGTCTCGATTACGTTACTGTACCGAAGAAGCCTGTGCTAGGATGAAACCTAATAGGATTCTCAATCCACAACTATCTTGATACTTCTTTTAGAATTTCTCTATCGTTCTTGAACTTCGTATTTCGCACTCAACTATTTTCCTTTGCTTTCTCGTGCCATTGCTTCTCGTCCCTTTCTATTTCGGAGTGACGGATGATCGTGCTTTATGGAAACTGCCAGTATTCCTTAGGTAAATTGTGTAAATTAGTTGTTTATTAAATTTTGGTTGCCTTAATAGATATGAGGGGTATTAGGGATGTCGTATGCCACAGGTATATAGTGGTATTAAATTTTAGCAACTAGGAGGCTGTTATAAAATTTTGGCAACATGTGTTTTATGGGGATAGTGTGACCAAAGGTGGGTAGACGTCCTCAGGCACAATGTGATTCATTAGGGGTAAATTAATGATTGAAATGATTAATAAAGTTCTTATGAATTTACAAACATGAATGAAAGGAGATGGGATTTAATTTAAACTTTGAGATAGTTTTTAGAAGGTATATGTAGAAGCATGGAAAATATGGGGTTCATGCAGATCACAATTTGCTGCATATATACTTTCGGCCAAACAGGTCCGTATAAAGGAAAACCCGCATGACAAATTCAATGCCATATGCGGCCCGTCGACAACCAGCTGCAGAAGGAAGATATGCGGCTAAGAGAATCAGTTCGTCTGATAAAACTGACAAATTCTGTCAAAGATGACAAAAATGACAGCTCTGACACTTTGACAAAAAGATAAGACGTGAGACGTCGCCCAAAAGCAGGGTTCGTACGCCTTCATACGGCCAGAAAGAGTGTCACCTAAGCCGCATGAACCTTATGCGACTCAAACATATGTGGCCCCAACGTCTTCGAACTTCATGCGGCCAAGAGTAACTGTGATCCAAGTCGCATGAGCTTTATGCGGCCAAAATACAGAATCTATGCGGCTTAAATCCTCAAGCTATGTCTGGGCTAAGGAAGCCTGCGACCTAAGCCGCATGAGTCTCATGCGGCCCCATATGGTCAAAAACTGAGAGATTTATGCGGCTCAAAATGATCCCTGCGACAGGACACGTAGCAGGCTGACCAAGTCCTAACCGCCCAGATTTGCTGCAACAAAATTCCAACAAATTGACAGATGGTGGCCAAAGAGCGGGTCTTCACGTGCTAATTAGCCACGTGACCGCAGGCCATCTATGCGGCTCAACACACATACCACTATATATAACAGGGTGCTACACCCCTGCAGAAGGCTGGCAACCTTCAAGAGAGCAATTTTTTTATGATCTAAAGACTGCGTCAGATAGTCCACGGAGTAAGGCATAGTTGATAGCACTTTTACGAGCCTCCACCGTCACCCTCCAGAATCAAAACTAAACAATTGTACTTAGATTGTTTCCTAGGATTTCTTTCTAGGCTTTTCTTTGTACAAGCGAGTTTGCAATCAATTCCAGTGTTCTGTAATACCTGTCTTTGATTTTTTTATGGCAAACACGATGGCGACTCTGCTGGGGACGTCCTTCTCTTCTGATGAGAAGTTCGTGATGCAATCTGATGCGTCCAAGATCGGATCTATGCAGCAAATGCTTGTGTTCGTTTCGACCAACAAGCCTTCGAAGAAATGCTCTTTGAAGGGAGCGCCATCCCGTCTCAGAAGCGAGCCAACCCAAAGAGGACTCGCAGGACGTCGGCGTACAAAACTGTTGCCCCCGACCAAGTTCTCGAAGAAGTTCCTTCTGCAACCCAAGATGGTGACCAAAACTCTCCTGCGACTTTTTTTCTGGCCGCAGAGGACCCTACTGTCCCCAAATCCAGCAGAGGAAAACACTACGATGCTGAGTTTTTGGGGGCATAAGGGAAATCCATGCGGACAAAGAAGAAGCTGCATAAGGGAGATGGGCAGTCTGTCTATGCGGCAGCCAACTCTGGCCGCAGGCTGACAACTCATGCGGCAGCCAACTCTGGCCGTAGGAAAATGGTCCATGCGGAAGCCAGCTCTAGCCGCAAGAAGATGGTCCATATGGCAGCCATCTCTAGCCGCAAGAAGATGGTCCATGCAGCAGCCAATCTGGCCTCAGACAGGATGTCTCATGCGGCCCTGTCAGAAGCTCTGTGTTCGACCGCCTCTCATGCGGGCCTGACGCCATGCGGCCCATTGAGAATGTGGGATGTATCAATTTGGAATCTTTTTACTATGCACCTTCGGGTGCTAAGTCAAAAAAGTCTAGGGCAGTACGGGCCCAACCAGCCCAGTCAAATGTCCAAGTTACTGATTGTCAGCGGGCCCCGTTGACTGTTACACGGGCTCCTGACAGAAAGTTGTACAGAACCACCCGTGTCCAGTCCCCCATGGCTAACGGACAGGGTGGGTCTTTAAAGTCTACCTCTAACGATCTAGAGCAAGTGCTTTTACTAGCCACGGATCAGGGAGCAAATATGATACCTAAGCACCCGTGTGCTCGGGATACCCGAGTCCACAAGTGTGGTGCAAAGGTAGATCAGCTTGCTACCGACTTGTGTGAGGTGATTACTCATAAACGCAAAGTGGCAGCATTGGCATGCAATGAGTCCCTCTCGGGACGTCATTGCACCCGAGTCATCATCAACTGCTGCTGTGACAAATCAGCAGCACCTGAAGGTCGACAGTCAGTTTTCCGACGATTACAGCAGCCAACACCTGCCCGACAACTACTCAAGAAACAGGTACAAATTCCAGGGGACGAGGAGTTTCCTTTTGCCTCATGTAATTCAACTCAAATGGTTCCTCCTGGCAAGGGAGAAAAGAAGATAGGCTCTTCCAGTCCGGCCATCTCGGCCAGTATTGCAAGGAGACCCTCATATGGGGGGTTTCCATCGACAACCACATGGGGTGTCTATTTAGGCACTCGATCCAAAAAGAAGCTTCCAGCACCCGGAGGTGCACCTTCGGCCTCCTTGAGAGTAAATGAAGCTGGGGGTAGCAGTCCTCTCAATATATGCGACAACCCGGTATACCAAGAGGACATACAGGGGGTCGAGGTCCCCTAGAACTGTGCAATAGACTTGGATTTCCCTGAAGATCTCCACCCTCACCAAGATAATATGGCTTCCTGCACAGGGGGTAGCACCCCTTCCGAGTCCGAGGAGGAAGACATTCCGATATTCCCCGATGATTTCTCGGCACGGGGTATGACACAGAGAGCACCTCTGTGACGGTCCCTTCCAGCTCTACCCACGTGCGGACAGTCTTTATGGCCGATGATGGTCATGAAGCACCTTCTGATCGACAACGTCTGGAAGTACTTGAAGCCATGCTCCTGTCCTTGGTCAAGTCCGTGGACGAAATCAAAGCCGTCTTGCCAACCCAACCGACAAGAACGCCCGGACAAACAAGCTTGGGACCCACAGTCAATGCGGACTCCAACACGACCGCCCCTCCTTTGGGCGATGATCCCTTAGGATCATCCGTTCCCTTAGCTGCAGATGAAGCCAAGGAGGCAAGGAGGAAAGTCCAGGAGCTTCGAGCAATGTTCAATGCCCGAGACTCCTCTCGAGACCTCAGAATATGCCAGCCATATCACGTTGCATGGAGAGATATGCCTTTTCCACCACGGTATAAGCCGTTCCATATCGATTCTTATGATGGAAAGACCTCTGCTAGTTGGTACATGACTTACTTTGAGGTCACAACCTACCACTTGCCGCATAGTGACGCCATCCTCATGCAATTATTCATCGGAGCATTGGAGGGGATCGCGTTCGACTAGTACCGCAATCTTTCCGACAACTGCATCCATTTTTTTGACAGCTTCAAACACATGTTCCTGGAAAGATTCTATGAAGTAGGGCATGATGTAACGATGTCGTCTCTCATGGACGTCGTTTAGGGAGAAAGGGAGCTAACAAAGGAACTATATCGAACGGTTCCGCCAAACCGTAATGAGATTGCCCCAAGGTAATTCCGAGAGCTCCTTGATTGAAATCTGCCGGAAGAAGCTGCTCCCTGCAATTAGCCTCTGGATGGATGACGATCAGTTCAGGGATTGGACGACCATCATCATAAGTGCTACCAATGCAGAGGTAAAATTGAAGAAAGCTCGTCAGTTGGGATTACACATCCCAGATGGAGAGGATAAAGGCAGACGTCCTACCCCTAGCAATAACAACAGTGGTACCACCACCAACCGGGATAATAAGGGCAAACAGGCCATGGTCGCTGATGCGACTCAAAAACTCGAACAAAAACAGGCGGAAGGTTCGTGGCCCAAGGTTAATTACTCATTTGAAGATAGTCATGTCAAACCTATCTTCGATATGCTCTTACAAGGGGGTAGGATCCAGCTCCCTCCTCCAAGACGCGAGCCCCAAGCAGCAGAAATGGAGGACCCAAAGTATTATCACTTCCACCGCTATGTCCATTATGCCACTCATGACTGCTTCCAATTGAAGTGGTACATTCAGAGTCTTATCGACTCCAAAGCTCTGTCGATAGACTTTGAAGAGGTTACCGTGGCGGCAAACATGGTGTCTATTCAGTTTGGCGATTTCCCTCCAATGAGCACTCCAGACGGGGTCATACCTGTCCCTCGGGCAACGATGGAGGTTACTAATCTTCCACCCATCTGGAGCCAGACATCTGGATTGGTACCCCTCACCATATCGCGAGGAGA
This sequence comes from Iris pallida, assembly GCA_029216955.1. Lineage (NCBI taxonomy): Eukaryota > Viridiplantae > Streptophyta > Magnoliopsida > Asparagales > Iridaceae > Iris > Iris pallida. The sequence goes on along the minus strand of JANAVB010031215.1, from coordinate 11,336,691 downwards.
GATCATGTGGGTGCATCCAGACTTGGTGCCCGAAGTTATCCAGGAGGTGTCATCTCCTACCAGCAAGAAAAAGGGCAGAAAGTCTAGATCCTGCCATACAATTTCAGCCGAAGCTGAAGAAGCTGCAGCCATTATTACCCGGTCTGGAGCACAAGTCCAGCCCGCACGGGATAGTTCAACCGAAGATCCTTAGCTGGCAACGTTGTCTCCCTCTGATGTTCTAAGGCCATCTCAGCCTCCTCTGGCGGATAAGTCCAAAACAAAAAAAACCTGCTTCGACAGGCCATTCCGTAATGATGTACCTTAGGGACTGGAGAGACCTTACAACTTTGACATATTAGCACAATTGGCTAATACGCCAGCAAAGTTGTCGTTATATGAGCTCCTAAGGCTCTCCAAGGATCTTCGTGTCGCATTAAGCGAAGCACTCCAAAATGTTGACGCCTACTTAGCTCAGGTCAAGCCTCTAGGGAAAGACCCGCAAGCAGATCTACAGGGCGGTGATAGCACAGATACAATGCCCAACATCATATTTACTCCGCAGGACATGTTGATCAAGACCAATTTGCATGATCGCCCCTTATACTATACTGGATACATAGGCGACATCAAGGTGGATCGGATATATATCGACCCTGGCTCGTCAATAAGCATCATCCCGAAAAGCTTGCTCCAACTTCTTGGCATCCCTATACACCGGCTAGCAGCGACCAACACTGCCATTGGTGGTTTTAACTCGGGAAGGAGCTATCCCCTAGGGAAGATCCGGTTGAAGTGCCAGATTGGTGACCTGAAGACGGAAGTTACCTGCTACGTCATAGAGGTAGACACGCCCTACAACATCCTATTGGGATATTTATGGATACATGACTATATGATTGTACCGTCCACCCTCCACCAGTGCTTATATCAGTAGGCACGGCTTCGTGAAGACTGAATTCGCCGACATCGATCCCTTCAAAGGGGTTGAGTCTTATTATTCCTCGGAGGCTTGTCTATATGAAGAATCCAAGAAGTATATCATTGACAAACTGGAGACCATCGCAGGGCCAGAGGAACCCTTGATATTTCATCTCCAGACCCGTAAACCAGGCAAAGCCGTACCCCTTGTCGCAACTTTGCATAAAGAGGTGTCCGGTTCTCTCGTCCAGGCTGTGCAGTCGGAACCAATGGTCATCCGACTCCCAAAGTCAAAACCAAAGCCCGTCATAGGGCCGATAGTGATCCGATTGACAAAATCCATTCAAAGGCAATTGGAAGACACGAAGTCCCTTGCCAAGCCAATTGTCACCCGTCTTTCTAAGACAAACCGACAACTAAGTGCCGATCCGACATACTCAGGCAAGCTAATATCACAAGTCCAACCCTTGGTGGTCAAGTTGCCCAAGACGGTGTCCCAACCTTTGGGATCGCAGGGGGTACCCGAAGAGGATGTAGAAATCGCCAAATATTCGATAGCACAGACGGATAGTCCCTCTCCTGATGTTGTAATCCCCGTGGACAGAGTTCCCTATCTCATCAATATGAGGCCACCTTTCAAATATATATATATATATATATATATATATATATATATATATATATACTACCTAGAGTGTCGAGTTATGTACATCAGGTACCTCTGAACTTACACTCCGTTTTTCCCCCGAGGGGACTCGTATTGCATCTCTATAAGTGACAAGTCATGTATGTTGATACCTCTAAACTTTCGCTATGATGTTTCGACTACCATATATCACGTCCATGTTACCTCTGTTGAATTTTGTTTCAAAATCTATTACCCGCACCATCAGTGCGCAGAAGGGTAATAGGTCCATAAAACTTATCCTAATCTATTACCCGCACCATCCGTGCGCAAAAAGAGTAATAGGTCCACAAAATTCCCCAACGAAAAAACAACTACGTCCATATTACCTCTGAGTTGTTTTTCCATCCATCACAAATAAATCATCCAATGCATAGAACTTCCATGTTGATAGCACCTCTGAGATGTTCTGTGTACCCCTATTATGCCTACTCCTACCATGTCCTCATTACCTCTGAGTAGAAAGGCTCTGTTTTGGCCCATATTTACCACGTCCTCATTACCTCTGAGTAAATATGTTGGTTTCCTCTTCACTTATTATCAGTACTCGTATCGCCATTACACAAAAAGGGTAATAAGTCCATAAAAGCTATCCTAATCTAGTACTCGCACCATCGGTGCACCAAAGAGTAGTAGGTCCACAAAATATCATTTAAATCTATTTGCTGGCATTTTCAGATGCACAAAGGGGCGATAGGTCCACAAAAAAGTCTTCCCAAGGGGATATCCTTTACATTCAAAAAAAAAGAAAGGGGGGAAAGAAAATCCATTACTCATCAGCAACACATAGCTTGATGAGAATGCCTTCCAGCTGCGCAGCTGAGCGCTCAATTCTCAGTTTGACTCGAAGTTCAGCTTCCTGGAATAACCTTTCGGCGTCCTTGAGATGCACATGAGCCTGCCAATTTTCTTCTAATTTCTTCAGTGCCCCCTCTAGAGCAGCAGAGGCTCATGTGACTTCAGCACTCTCCTTGTAAATCTTCTCTCTCTCCTGACGAGTAGCTTGGAGCTCAGTCCCTAGAGATGCCAGCTTGGCCTGGAGCTGGAGGAGCTGCTCATTAGTTTCATCTATAGCACGACTGGTGATTTCCTCATGAGTCAAATAGATCTCACCCTCTTGGCTCAGTTTGTCGTACCTAAGAGATAGCTTATGGAGGTCCTTCTCCAAGGTGGGCTTAGTCGTTTCCTGTACGGCCTTCACCTTTTCCACGGCTGTTATAAGGAAAGCACGCTCCTGTTCTACCGCAGCAGATACGTCAACTTGTCGCAGTTTTGGTAACTGGGTTATGCACTGATCAGCCTCTACCAGCCTGTGCTCTAGGAGGACGGACGCTCCTTCTCCACCCGGGAGCATCTTCAGCAGTTCAATATGACCGCAGACACAATGGCGAGCTGCGGCAAACGATATTCCCCTCCTCAAAGCAGCCTCGACCCCCCGTTTCAAATAGCGATAAAAGCTTTCGACTATGTCCCTTGATGACTCGTCTAAATTCTTCCGAGAGGACGACGTCGAAGGGATAGCACCTAAGGAAGCGGAAGGCGTCTGGGAAGGAGGCATACTCGAGCTTGATGATCCTGTTAGAAGGGAAACAAACTCCGAGCGACGAGACTCCCGCACAGCAGCAATCTCCTCTTCCGCAGCCCGAAGGAGCTGAAGACTGGGCAGGACAGAAAGTTCAACTTCCAGGGAGGAGGCAGTTCCAATCGATCCTGCATTCCCCAAAGAGGTTGAAGAAACCGGGACGTCTGTGATCAATACGGTAGAAGGCCCCTCAACTCGAGCCGGTAGGGAAGAAGGAATATTTCTTGCTCGTACCAGGTCAGTCCCTGGATCCTCTGTTATTTCCTCATCCGTGGCCACATCCACCACCGGTAGCGGAGAGGCAGGTCCTGTAGGTCCAGCACAACCAGCAATCAGCTTGACACGAAGAAGATGGAGTTGAAGCAAAAAAATCTCCTCATTGGTAAGAAAGCGATATAGCTTACCAGAGGAGAAGGGCAAAGGTTGAGGCTCAGTCGGAGTTGTCTTAGCTCCTCCCATCGTTTCCATAACTATAGTGAGGTTAGCGGCGGCACCCGAACCATCAAGGCTTGTCCTTTCCGCCCCTGTTGCTCCAAGTACAAATGTAATGATATCAGCACCAGCCTGTGAGGACCCCACAACTTCAGGGTCGGGACCCAAAGAGGAAACCGTATGGACGGCATCTGGTGATAAAAGGTTTGCCTCCTCCGATAACTATAAAAGAGGGCCTTCAGATAACATCCCAAGGACAATATTGGGGCTTGTCGTGAAAGAGCTTACCCCCACGTTGACTTCGGTGCCACTACCCGTTTCCTCGACACTAAGCCGACGAAACTTAGTCTCAACTCGCTTCTGGGAACGAGGTCTATCAGTGGTAACAGACTCAGGCCTGTTTCGTGTACACGGAGGATTCGACACAGGTGAAGGCACACGCATAGCCAAAGGACTTGCAGAGGGCTGGAGATCTTCAGAGTCATATTCCTCCTCTGTGTTGTCAGAGTCAGAATCGAAAGCTTTTTGCTTTCCCTTCCTTGTCCTTTTTCGGAAGTCCCTCAGTCGCTCCTCCAATTTTGTACCAACAATAAAACTGGTACATAGATCAAAGTCGTTGGAAGGCGCATTCACAGATACGTGACGAAGAGCCGCCATATATACGATATGCCCCAAGGTTTCGGCGTCAGGTAGGACGAAGCTGGCCTGAGTATGAATCGTCAAATAATAGTTCCAAGCCCGGATACCGTCCAAGATGCTCCCCTCGAAACCCAGGCAAGGGTTAGAGCTATCCAAATATAATTGGCTATACCCAAATTGCCGAGAATACTGGCTAGGCAGGTATGATTCTAGGTACACAACATTACGGTTGCGGTACACCAGATAGGAGGGACGAATACTCTACAACTAGTGAAATAATTTTTCAGACAAAGCCTGGGGCGCAACAACACTATCAAGGTGAACACGTCCCATCTTCTCCTCAGTAAAAGACGGAACTGACACAAAAAAAGAGTATCTATCCACCCGCACGAGAGCTGTTCGGCAATCAGGAAAGCTCTAAGATTCCAGAGCATGTCGCGATAGTGGTAGATGAAGGCATCGTCGCTTGTCGCATTGCCTTCCGGACCAGGTCGTATTAGAGAGGGGTAATGCATCAACAAATACCCCATTAAATAATGATACGGTAGCTCAATTCTGTTGAAGGGTTTCGTAAGATTACGAGCGATGACTTTCGACGTAAAGGTACGGAGACCCCTATGATGCTGCATACCATAGCAGAAAGCAGAGCCAACTTGCTCCCACAAACTAGCTTTACCGCTAGAAGGATTAGGTTGCGGCTAATCCTTTCAATCGCACCAGAGCCTGCCGAAACGATGCAAACTCTCAACCATATCATCAGTATCCGGCTAAGATGGCCTTAGCAGACAAAGGCTGAGTATCATGATAAAAATAGCTAAAAGTGTCACTCAGGCTCCCAAATCTGTTACCAGCAGCACGGGCCCTCTTAGTACTTTACACCTGAGCATTCACCTACTCCAGAGATTAGGAACTCCTAACAGCAACTCGACCGGACGTGGTAAGGTTAAAAAGATAGTCCATACAAGCCTTGGTATGAGAAAGGTTCACTTCTGAACTATCATCCTTTTTCTTAGATATTTGTTGACAGGTGTTATGGTGGCATAGCACTTCCTGATATATAGCTAGGAATCCGGGATACCGCCGCTCTAGTTCTTCGAATTCTTTGTTTGTCGGGGTATACTCCTCATAAGATTCATCGCCCTAGGATAATTTGGACACACCATGCATCTCGTGGAGAGCAAGCCCCATCTCTCCACCTGTCGTAAAGAAGGTCCCCGTCTGGCAGTTGTATATCTCAAGCAATGCCATAAACAATTTCGGGTTCATGAACAAGCCGTAGCAGGAGCCCCTAATGGCGTAATAAAGGCCAATCCGTCGTAGGATGTCCTCATACTCCGCCAGGATCCAAGAAGTCAGGTTAACCCATGGAGGGGAACGACGATGCCAGTTCAGTAACAAAAATCTCCCTGCAGGGTATGACCCTTTGCGAGCAATCCGATTCAGAAAGGTGTCCGCCTCAGAGAAAAATATATTGGGCTTCAGTTCGTTGATGAGACTACCAGGAGCTAACCCAACGACGGAGTAGCTCATTGATTCCTTTATTGCGACCACTGACCTCGTAGGGTTATTAAAACGAATATGGCCCACAAAGATCCCCCGCTGATCCAGAGTTAGAGAACTCAACATCTTCCTCTCAAAAGGTACCATATTGAAATCAGATAAGGAAAGTGGCGCTCCATTAAAGGTATGTGAATTGCTTCCCCCTGAAAATAGAAGTCCCAACTCTCAAAAGTCTCTATGATGCTCGGATCTGAAATAGTCAGGGCATCCCTGAATAAAAACGTAGGCTTCAGATGAATGCCATTTAGTTGCCCGGAGTTGATCATGCTAAGTAAGAAAAAGAAGGACTGGTTTCTGATCTCCCTTAGCCGGTCTTCAGGCAGATTTCGGGTAATCTGAGTCGACACATGTTCGACTATCTGGTCAAATCTCACACCCAACGCAGATTGAGCATATCCTATTAAGAGTTCCCCCGATGGAGTTAGGGGCAAGTTCACTACAAAAGACAGAGAAGAAGTAAAAGTTAGAAGTTCATCGCTTCAACCATACGACCTAGCCAAAACAAGACCTATGCGGTATAGCGGCTTAAAGAACGTGAGACGCATGTGGCTAGGTCATACAGTGCTCATACGGCACAGTCAGGGGACACTTAGGCCGCTCAGTCAAAAAAGTGCTCGTACGGCTCAGTCATAAGGCTCCCATGAGGCACTTATGCAGCTCAGTCACAAAGTGTTCATGCGGCTCAGTAATGAGGCACTTATGCGGCTTGGTGCTCCTGCGGCTCAAGATATGAAACACCCATACGGCTCAATCAGGAGACACTTATGCGGCACAATTATGCAGTATTCATGCGGATCAGTCCTGGGTTATTTATGCGATTCAGATTCGAATATGCAGCGCTTATGCGACTCAGCTCATACGGCCCTATCATACAAAACACATGTGGTCCAACTGAGATAGGACACGCATCGACCAAGCTTATTTCACAGAAAGTGACATAGCACAGGTTCGCGCATAAAACATACGACATGGCCATCGTCTTCCCACTGTCCTTAACTTTGATGGGGGGTGCACGTCGGAACGAATAGAAGGAGAGCCCGTCGCTCTCGACGGAGAAGCAAGTTCTTTTCCTTTGGCTGCAGTCGACTTGGAAGCTTTTGGATCTATTGAAGATAGGAAGACGAAGATGAAAGAGAAGAAGGTAAAAAAGCAAGTTTTCTCTTCAAAATAACCCCTATTTATAGGGTTTCTAAAAAGAGTGCCGCTTCGGTTCTCAAGATCATTAAAGATAATAATGACGTTTGGGGACTTTATCCCTAGTAACCGTTGACTTTATCTCAAAAAGATGACCCAAATCCCAAATCAAATCAAGAAAATTAAATGCAGCAGTGATAGCTGGCAGTTTCTCTGCGGCTCGAGGTGTCCCTGCGGCTCAAGATTTGTTCTGCGGCCCGAGATCTCTCTGCGGCTCAAAAAATTCCCTGCGACTTGAAGATTCCCTGTGGCTTGACATATCCATGCTTCTTATTCAAAGTATTTTAAATTTGTAATTTAAAAACTTTGAAGGGGGTCTTATAGAAGCATAAAAAATATGGGGTTCATACGGATCACAATTTGTCGCATATATATTTTGGGCCAAACAGGTCCGCATAAAGGGAAACCCGCATGACAGATTCAATGCCATATGCGGCCTGTCGACAACCAGCTGCAGAAGGAAGATATGCGGCTAAGAGAATCAGTTCGTCTGATAAAGCTGACAAATTCTGTCAAAGATGACAAAAATGACAACTCTGACACTTTGACAAAAAGATAAGATGTGAGACGTCACCTAAAAGTAGGGTTCGTATGCCTTCATGCGGCCAGAAGGAGTGTCACCTAAGCCACATGAACCTTATGCAGCTCAAACATATGCGGCCCCAACGTCTTCGAACTTCATGCGGCCAAGAGTAACTATGATCCAAGCCGCATGAGCTTTATGCGGCCAAAATACAGAATCTATGCAGCTTAAATCCTCAAGCTATGTCTGGGCTAAGGAAGCTTGCGACCTAAGCCGCATGAGTCTTATGCGGCCCCATATGGTCGAAAAGTAAGAGATTTATACGGCTCAAAATGACCCCTACGACAGGACACGTGGCAGGCTGACCAAGTACTAACCGCCCAGATTGCTGCAACAAAATCCCAACAAATTGACAGATGGCGGCCAAAGAGCGGGTCTTCACGTGCTAATTAGCCACGTGGCCACAAGCCATCTATGCGGCTCAACACACATACCACTATATATAGCAAGGTGCTACACCCCTGCAAAAGGCTGGCAACCTTCAAGAAAGTAATTTCTTCAAGATCTAAAGACTGCCTCAGATAGTCCACGGAGTAAGGCAGAGTTGATGCACTTTTTCGAGCCTCCACCGTCACCCCCAGAATCAAAACTAAACAATTATACTTAGATTGTTTCCTAGAATTTCTTTCTAGGCTTTTCTTTATACAAGCGAGTTTGCAATCAATTTCAGTGTTCTGTAATACCTGTCTTTGATTTTTTTTATGGCAAACAGTATAATCTTGTGTTTATGAAAGATTAATGGATTCTAAGGTAGGTAGAAGTTATTTTGTTAGAGTTAAATTAGAAAGGTAAATTTTATATATTGAAGGTGAAACACTAAGATAGTTGTTGAAATGACAATCAAGTAAAATAAGATTGAGATATTTTAGTGCTTTTGACTTCAAGAATTTTCAGAAGAACGTTTATGGATATTGAGTTAATGTTAACAACAAAAGAGAATTGAGGATAAAGATTTGACTTGAGGAGAAAGTGTCTTAAGGATTGAATTTAAAATTTTGAATATATATAGAATTGATTTAAGAAATTTACAATTAGAGGAATGTTATATTTTGAGTTTGGGGGATGAATCATCAATTTAAATTTTGAGGCTAGAAATTGAATCTAAAATTTTGAAGGCTACGAAATTCAAAATATTGAAATTAGAATATGATCTATTGAAAAAAAGATTGTTACTAAAGTTTTGAGGAGGTTAAGGTAAGAGTGGACATGCAATTTAACTTTTGAATTTATAGGAATATTGATGAATTCAAATTCCGAGGATTAGAAATGGCTAAAGATTATTATTATTATTAGATTTTAGATTCAAGACTTGAACGAATATATAGGACCAGACCTTTGAGGAAACTGTTCGATAGATTCAGAAGATCAAGAGGATCTTTGATGTAGTAGTTAAGGGACTAGGAATTAAGTTCATGACTTGATGATAATTTTGTGGATTAACTCATACCCATCAATCGTACCACCGCGTTGGAAATTAACCCCGTTCACCCCATTATTGTTTGTTTATCATTAATTTCGAGGACAAAATTCTTTTAAGGTAAATAAAATATAAACCTCCAAAAATTTTAAATATTTTTAATTTTATTGGCTTAAATAATAATTTTTGGATTTATATGTATATTAAAATAAATATTTATTATTTATATATAGCCCCAGTCATGATTGTGTTTTGAGATACATGTCAACTAGGAAATGTGGTATGGCTAGTTTAGTTGTATGCCATGACTAGAATATTAGTCATGGTAGGGATGGTCTAGCCATATTTATGTCCCTTATATGAACATAAGTCAAGTTGTGGCTTAAACCATATAATTAGCTTAATTAAATTTTTTTAGAGACTGTTGACTTTTTAGGAGATCCGGTTGTACCAAACTTACCTAAACTTTTCTGAACCAAACCCAAACCCAAACCATATTATATATATATATATATATATATATATATATATATATATATATAATATAAAAATATAATATATATATAATATAAAAATAATATATATATATATATATATATATATATATATATATATATATATATATAATTTTTATATTATATATATATATAATATAAAAATATAATATATATATATATATAATATAAAAATAATATATATATATATATATATATATATATATATATATATATATATATATATATATATATATATATATATATATATATATATATATATATAATATTTTTATATTATAATATTTTTATATTATATATAAAAAAAAAATATATATAATATTTTTATATTATATATATATATATATATTGAATTTAAATATATTATATATATATTGAATTTAAATTAATATATTATGATTTATACAAGTTTCTAATTATAGAAAGTATCTATATGTGTCATCCTAGTCGGCAATACCTAAAACTACCCAAAAGCCCAACAACCCAAACCCTAACCTACCCATACCCGACCACACATGGCAGTCCCATGCATGGCCTACCCTCCAACATCAGTCCCCACATGGGCTGACCCCTCCAAGTCCTTCTCAATCCACTACTAGAAAATGCATGTTCAACGACATAACCAATGTTTAGCGCAAAGATAGGTTTATGTCGTGAAAGCTTTTCTGCGACATATATGGCTATGTCGCATACATGTCGCGGTAGCCTTGTCTGGAAAAGTATTTGGCGACACTAAATTAGCATGTCGCGGCATGTATCCACTTTTGGCGACATATCATATTTTTTTCTTTAAAATTTCTTTTGGCGACAATTGTCTTGTGTGTCGTAGAAAAGTGGAATCCAGTACAAAAAATTGGCTTTTCTTGATGGTTTTTTACCATCAAGAAAAACCTGTTGATATTTTTTTTTTGGTACCAAATTATATAATTATATTTCTTATATGATTCTCTTTGCCTGTTATTGAATAAATAAAAGGAATATTGACATAGCAAAAAAAAAAAGAAATACTTTATAAAATGATCTTATTTTATTAAAAATATACAATTTGTACATCACAAACAATGTACAAAGATTGCTATAATATTAACTACCAGAATCTTTTCACAAATTTCGCTGATGAGCAACTCGTCAATATAAGTTTTAAAAAATATAGCAAATTATCACGACAAGGTTACATAATGAAGCCATTTTCATGAGATGGCTTCTTAATCAGACTTTCAATGAGATCTTCAAAGATATCCCTCAGAAGATTGGCATGCAATACTTCTCCATGAAGATTATAAACATAATGTTAAGATTAAGATATCAGTCAACAAGATGTAAAGAACAACAACAACATAGTACTTATCCCAACAAGATCAACAACAACAAAGTACTTCATCAATATACCCATGTCTGTAAGCTAGTTCAGAGAATCATAATCACATACTAATATTTTGCACCTTAACTCAAACCTAAAAGGGTCATCTAGTCTTTTGTATGGGGTATATAAGGTATGAATTTCTTTCTGAACTCAACCTAATACCAATTAAGACAGGTAAGACAGGGATGCACAGTAAAATAAAATTAATGGGGGAGGAAATTGAATAACTTACGCTCAAGCAGGAAGTAAGGCTCCTCTACTGACATTAATACCTTTGTGTAAGTTATACCACACGTACCTTATAGAGCTATATAGGTTCTCGCAATGCCAAGAAGTCTTATGGAGGACAGCTAGAGGAAAAATTGTAATCCTGTTGCAAGAATTTTTTTTGGTTAAATGCGTTATTTATAGTACTACTTTAAGGCCTTAATTTGAAAGGATGGCCATAATTAACCAAGTTTGTTAAGCAATGAGCGAGGCTGCAATACTTTGAAAAGATATGAAGCCAGAAAGAACAACGATACCAAACTCCAAGACTTCACATTGGATCAAATGTCAAACTAAACCTGGATACTCTATAATGACCTAAAAAATGACCCTACTTGGAGCAACCAATATGACCACCAAGTGTATGCCAAACTATCAACTAGAAGATTATGGATGGGTCCTACCTGAAATTCCTAAAAAAAAAAAATCTATGTGGCAACATATGTAGAATGTGAAGCACATATTACCACAATAGAATTTTGTTAGTCCTGAAACAGATCGTTAGATGAAAATTTTGATCACTTAGTGAGACACGGAGATGAATACTCGTTCTCTTTGTGAGATACGTGGTTGACGACTCGGTCTCTAATGAGAACCTGAGTTGAAGTCATGGTCTCTTTGTGAGAACCGGAGTTGATGAAGTCAACTTTGCTGGGATGATGAAGATCACCGTTGCTCAAAGCAAGATTCGCCCTATTGCGATCTGCTCTCAGGAACCAGTAAGTTCAAAAGAACTTCTGGAACGCTCGCTGTCACCTCCTTTCACGAACTTGAAGAACTACGATGGACTCCAATGGCAGCGGCGGTGCAGCTCTCTTCGTAACCTAATTTTAGCTTTTTTAATGAAGACAAGAAGAGAGTATTTATAGAGAAGGGCCGAAACACTAACCCTAATCCTGGTCGTAACTGATTGCGAAAAGATATGAGTGAATAATGGAAATATTTGAATGAATTAAATTCAAATCCCATAAAATATGGATCTGAATAAATGACTCAATCTTTCCTTAACCGCTCAAATCTTCCAATCAGCTACATCACGTGCCACCTGCGCCCCAACGCCCACTCAGCACCTCAGCCCGTGTGCCTGTGCCTGCGCGTAGTTGTACAGATACACAACACAACAACGCAGCAATGCAACACATCAGCATAGTACGCAGCAGCGCAGCGTGCAGTCCCGCATGTGCGCATAGCTCGCTTAGCCCGCACGGCTCTTACGCATGCGACTCGCACATAAGACGATTGCACGAGCGCATCATAAGCGCACATGGCGTCATGTGCCGATGCTGACGTGCTAAGTATGCCAATAAAGTGCTACTTTGCGTCCTTGAGTCCGAGTCCGAGTCCGAGTCGCTAAGCCCCTTCGGGGCTTAGCTCCATAGGAAAATAATCTCATGAGCATGACAAAAAGCATGAATACTTTTTTTGTGGAGTTAGCCTTATTTCCTTTAGAAAAATACCCCCATATGGCACCCATGTGCTTCTCCACACCTCATGTGATTCTCTCAAAACAAGCAAAGCTTTATATAGAGATACAATCCATTTGGCCTAGGCAATGTGGGACTATCTTTCAAGTCTCTAAGACAAAACACCAACAATCCTCCACATATCTTTATATATGGGTTGAGCGTTCCCTACAGTGGTTGTCCATCATGCATTAGGATAGATGTCGCTACGGCTCGAATCTTCCCGCATGGGTTAAATAACAGCATGATACAAGAATGGACTAAACCTTGAATTCTGCACCATAACTATAATTCCTCTTACTCACAAAATGACATCAACTGTACTTCTGGCTGCACATTAAAGACCTTGTGCCAGCCTAGTTTTGGTGTATGTATCTTGGGTGTCTGCAAGATTTTCCTCAAGAGATGGCCTATATCTCTATTCATACACTGTAGATGAGTTCTTTTAAAGAGTCTTTAGCATAAAGCATTTTGCTTTCTTGCGATACTGCACCGCTATGACATGGCCCGAAGCCGAGGCACTGCCTCATGTGGTGTCATGCCACTTGTAGCATGAGGTCCAGCCTCTTTGTAGTGCCAAACTACCCATCATAAAGTCTTTCGCTTCCTTGCGATGTTATGCCGCCGTGACATGGCTTGCAAAGCCGAGGCACTGCCTCATATGGTGTCACCCTTGTAACATGAGGCCCAGCCTCTTTGTAGTGCTGCCTACCACTCTTTATCATACAGCATTAGGCCCTCTTGCCTATGTGCGGTGCTATACCGCTGTGACTTGGCCCGAAGCCGAGGCTTTACCCTCACTAGGTACCTCATGTGGTGGCACCCCATTGTAGCATGGAGTACTGTGCTCCTTTGTAGTACTGTGCTACTCGTGTTTCCTGTAAAGCACGCTAGACATCCCAGATGCCCGAGAACTCATTAAGGCTTCCAAGCCATCCTCCCACAGGACTTTGTTCTTTGTAAAGAACAATCAGTTGACAATAGTAGTTCTGGGTTCATAACCCTGCAATATCCCAAATAATTGTCCACTACTTCTGATATTCTTCCAATCAATTGTCCTTTTTTGAACTAAAAGTTAGATGCCTAGTTGACTTCTCTTTCAACTAATAGCATAAAACTTTATAGTAAAATTATAAAGACACAATATCAGAGTATCTTTAAGCCCATCTTACACGATGTGTCTTCAACTAGCTGGCACTTGAGACCTTTTGTGAATGGATCTGCCAGATTCTCCTGACTATGAACATCAACTATGGCAATGACTCATCTTTTAATAAGATCATTTACCGTCCTGTACCTTAGGCGCACAGTCCTCTTCTTGCCATTGAAGAGGTCATTCGATGCCACCGCTGTAGTCGCCTGGTTATTGCAGTATATTGGTACCACTGGTATCTGTGCACCAACTATTGAAAGATCATACATGAGCTCCCAAAGCCACTCTGCTTTCTTCGCTGCAGCCGCCAATACACAGAACTCAGATTCCATAGAAGAGTGAGAACATAGTCTGCTTCTTCGACTTTTACGATATAGTAGCTCCACCCATAGACAAGACGTATCCTCCTATGGACCTTTCACTATCTATTTCTAAGCACTAGCTTGCATTGCTGAAGTCTTCCACTACTTTTGAATCTCCGTAGTAGTGTAGTACATACTTTTGGGTCCTCTTGAGGTATCTCCTAACCCTCTTTATAGCTTTCCAGTGCTCCATCCTTGGATTGCTCGTGAATCGACTCAGCATCCCTATGGCAAAAGCTTTGTCAGGCCTTATAACAGTAGTTGCATACATCAAACTTCCGATGATACTTGAATACTCCAACCATCTGACGCTTTTTCTTGGATTTGACTTCAGCTTCTTGTCACACCTATACGACGTATCGATCCTTGTAAGATCCTGATACCTATAGCGTATGAGCATCTTCTCAATGTAATGAGACTGTGATAATGCCTCTCCAGTTTCCGTCCGAATGATCTTAATCCTAGGATTACATCAGCTTCCCCAAGTCCTTTATACTTAACTTAGACGAGAGGAACTTCTTTGTCTCAGTGACACTTGCTAGATCTGTATCCAAGATCAGCATGTCGTCCATGTATAGACAAACGACAACTCCTCTCCCGTCAGCAAACTTCGTGTACACACACTCGTCTGTCTCGCTGACCCTGTAGCCGTTTGATCTTATGACTTTATCAAACTTCTCATGCCTTATTTTGGGAGCTTACTTCAGACCATACAGAGATTTCACCAACTTACAGACTTTGTCTTCGAGACCTTTGACGATGAATCCTTCTAGTTGTTACATGTAAATCTCTTCGGTCAATTCACCATTCAGGAAAGCAGTCTTAACATCCATCTGATGAATTACCAGCTTATGAATTGCGCTCAGAGAAATTAACATCCTGATGGTCGTCATCCGTGCTACTGGAGCATATGTGTCAAAATATTCGATCCTCTGCTTCTGAAAAAACCCCTTGGCAACTAATCTTGCCTTGAACTTGTCAACAGTTCCATCAGCCTTTATCTCCTTCTTGAAGATCCATTTACATTCGATTGGTTTTGCTTCATCAGGCAGGTCAACTAACACCCACATATTGTTGGAGGTTATTGAGTCATACTCATCATTAACAACCTTATTCCAGAAGACAGCATCTCTGGTCTTCATCGTCTCATCATAGGTAAGAAGATCTGCTTCCATATGATAGATGACAAAATCATCTTCGAAGTTCTTCTGTCTCCTCACTCGCTTAGATACTGGTTTTGCGAGTTCTGGTTCAACAGTTGTTTTTGCAGCATCAACTTCTTCTTGGACTACCTCTTCAAAAGGAACTTGAACTTTCTGTGCACTCACACTGGTCTCCGGAATGTCCGCAAGAATAATGTTCATGTGCCTTGCAAATTTATCTTCAAAGAATTCTGCACCGTGGGCTTCAATAATATAATTTGACTCAATATTAAGGAACCTCTGAGCATCACTTTTGTCAGCATAACCCAGAAATATAGTCTTCGTAGTCCTCGTTCCCAGTTTCTGAATCTTCAAATACGGAAGCTTCACATACGCCAGACACTCCCATACTCGAATGACATTCAATTTGGGTCTGACCTTAAACCAGAGTTCATGAGGAGTGACTTCCGAAGTAGCATGCGGCACTCTGTTCAATATGAACATAACCGTAAGTACTGCTTCACCCAAGAAGCAATTTGGAAGACCCGCAGTCAACAACATCGAGTTCATCATCTCTATTAATGTTTTATTCTTCCTTTATGTAATGCCATTTGATTGAGGGAAGTACGGAGTAGTTGTCTCGTTGACAATTTCATATTCTCTGCAGAACGATGCGAATTTATAAGACCTATACTCACTATCTCGATCACTTCTGAGTCTCTTGAATTGTTGTCCGGTTTGACGTTTGGCTTCAGCTTTGAAGTCATTAAACTTCTCAAAAGCTTCATCTTTAGACTTGAGCAGATAAACGAACGCATACTTTGAGAAGTCATCGATGAAGGTAACAAAATACTTTATCCTGGCCTTTGTGCAGAACTGTTTGAAGTCACAGATATCTGAGTGCACAAACTCCAGAAGATTTGTACTTCGGTTTACCCGTTTGAACAATTTTTTTGTGATCTTTGTCTTCGCACAGACCTCACACTTCTCCAACTTCTTACCCCCATCTTTAGAGATATGCCCTAGACTAGACATTTGTTTATGCTTTTACAATGAACGTGTCCTAGTCTATTATGCCACAACTCAAGAAAATAACAAGAAGAAGAAACTGCATTAACTATCTCCATAGGAGTTACAAGTTGAAGATTGAACATCCCTTCGGTACAGAAAGTATTTCTAAAGTATCTTCCTATATATGACATAACGATCTGACCAGCGTTTATATCCATCCTCAAGCCTGCGTTGCACTGCAGACTTTCTGAGACCAGGTTCGTGTCTATAGTGGGTACATGCTTCACCTTTTGAAGTATCAACGACTTTTCTGAAGTCATTTGCAGTACCACCGTCCTGATCCCAAGTACTTCAGCTTGTGTCTGATTCGCCACCATAACCTTCTCAGAAACAGGTTGGTACGTGGTAAACCACTCCTTATTTGAGCAGACATGACACGAAGCCCCAGTGTCTATCCACCAGTCCGTGTCAATTCCAGTTGAGTCAACCTGAACAATCATAGCAACAAAGTTATCCTCACCTTGCTCCTTTTGTTTTGGTTTTTCTTTGCAGTCCCTCTTCCAGTAGCCTTTCTTGCCATAATTGAAACAAGTCACATGTTTTTTGGACTTGGGCTTGAACTGAGTCGACTTCACTTTCAGATGGTGAACGTCTTTCTTCTTTTGGTTGGGAGTCTACTGCTAGAATTTCTTCCTTGCACCATGTTGGCCTTGGCCATCTTTTTGGATAATGTGTCCACTTTGAGTCTAGCCCTCAACTCGTCTTCAACATGTATCCAGTGCAAGAGGCATTCCAGATCCACTTCCATCTTCTTGCGGTGCATGTCCGCGATGAAATTGCTCCACCCAGGTAGGAGCTTGACGACAATACCCCCGATGACAAAAGCATCGACCAAGGACATGCCGTCATCCGCCAGCTTCTGACATAACTTGAGGAACTCCTTAACTTGAGGCAACATAGTTTTGTCGTCCTCAAACCGCGTCCTCCAGACCTTTTCGGTCACGTGTTTGTTCTCATCTGTCTTATAGAGATTCTCTACAGACTCCCAAACGTCCATTGCATTGACCGTCTTGGTGTATGACTCCACGAGAGAGTCCTCCATAGAGTTCAAGATCAACAACTTGCAGAGGTTTTTATCTCTCCTCCACTTCGACTGCAAATTTGTGGCTTCAGCAACCCTTCGAACATTTTTACCCTCTGGAATCAAAGGCTCAGGATCTGTCAACATGTAGTCGACGTTCACGAGTTGAAGATTAAGGCTGACCTTTCTCTTCTCGATGTTGTAATACTCCTCGTCAAACTTCTCAAGTTTGTTAAAACTTCTGTCGAAAAGTTGTGCACGGTTGTTCTTTATTAGATCTGAATCTTGCTTTAAGATTGTTAGTCCCGCAATAGATTGTTAGTTGGAAATCTCGATCTCTTAGTGAGACATAGAGATGAATACTCATTCTTATTGTTGGATACGAGGTTGATGACTCGGTCTTTAATGAGAATGCGAGTTGAAGTCACGGTCTCTTTGTGAGAACCTGAGTTGATAAAGACAACTTTGCTGGGATGATGAAGCTCATCAGTGCCCAAAGCCAGATTTGCCCTATTGCGATCTACTACAAAAAATTAGCAAGTTTGAAAGAACTTCTGGAACGCTCGCTGTCACCTCCATTCACGAACTCAAAGAACTCTGATGGACTCCAATGGCAACGGTGATGCAGCTCTCTTTGTAACTTAATTTCAGTTTTTTTAATGAAGGCACGAAGAGAGTATCTATAGAGAAGGGCCGAAATACTAACCTAATCCAGGCCGTAACTGATAGCGAAAAGATAGGAGCGAATAATAGAAAGATTTGAATGAATTAAATTCAAATCCCACAAAATATGGATCTGAATAAATGACACAATCTTTCCTTAACCGTTCAAATATTCCAATCAGCCACATCACGCGCCACCTGCACCCCAACACCTACTAAGCACGTCAGCCCGTGCGCCTGCGTGCAGTTGCACAGACGCACAGCACAACAGCGCAGCAAAGCAACACACCAGGGCAGTGCGCAGCCCTGCATGCGCGCATAGCTCGCTTAGCCCGCGCGACCTCGGAGTTCGCGTATGAGCGCATCATAAGCGCACAAGGCGCCATGCGCCGATACTGACGTGCTTGCGCCCTTGCGCATGCGACTCGCCTATGAGCACAAAGTACGCCAACAAAGCGCCACTTTGCGCCCTTGCGTCCGAGTTCGAGTCCGAGTCGCGGGGCTTAGCTCCATAGAGAAATAATCCCATGAGCATGACAAAAAGCATGAATGCATTTTTGTGGAGTTAGCCTTCTTTCCTCTAGAAAATATCCCCACATGGCACCCATGTGCCTCTCCACACCTCATGTGATTCTCTCAACACAAGCAAAGCTTTATATAGAGATACAATCCATTTGGCCTAGACAATGTGGGACCATCTTTCAAGTCTCTAAGGCAAAACACCAACAAATTTCAACTATGGTTTGCATGTCAAACAATTAAGAAATAAAGCCAAGAGTTAGTACAAAGACCAAAGACCACATGAATACGTGTTGCTCTGGCTTTTCAAGGACCACTATACGTATATGTAATACTAAATCGTTGAATCGAACAACTAGTGTTTAAAACAAACTGTATAAATAATAAAAAATACGTAACTCATATTACATATAAATCACTGTTCATGTTGTAAAACTTGGTCATAGAGGAATCTTGTCTTTATGACCTTTAATATTCCGGTCAAACTTACAAAACTGGATACCAGAAAAAGCTTTCTTTATTCTTCTTAGGTGCATATTTTGTACTTATTTACTTTCATGCTCGCTGTGTTGTGTGTACTCATCTATTTTCCATGCTCGTCATTCTTCGAAATCCCAAACGATATTGTTGTACGTATCATTCGATATAAATATATAAAGATAAGACATGTCCAGACAATTGTTGGCAATGCATCTTGCAGGAAGACTCATTCAATCATATTTTCTAAAGAGTAGATGGAAAATGCTGGACACAGCATACAATTTCTTTACCGTAGCTTTGAAAAACTCATTCCATCTTCCATATACAGAATGAGCTTTAATAATGGGCGTCAAGAACAAAGTAAAACCACATTGAAAAGAAAAGAATGACTACTTTGTATCACACTCACACAACAACAAAAAGGTATGAAATTTATACTCACTAATACTTCTTATTCATTTATGAATAAAAAGATTTTTTTAGTAGAATAATGTACCTTATATGTGACAGCACCGTCAGAGGTTGCAGGCTAGTGGAGGGTCACTGTGGACACAGCACCAGTTGCTGAAAGGATACAGACAGCCTTAGGCCCTTGTTACGAAAATGCCATTATCTTTGTTGCAATGTCCTGCACAAAATAAGCAAAGAGTAACCAATTATTGTTGATAACTAACAAAGACAAGTGTGTACTTAAATTAAGAAGAATGTATCAAAATGTTGGCTACTTGTACTTTAATTAAGAAAAATAACCAAAATATCCATCATTTTTGTATAAGATAATTATGTCCTAAATTCCGCAAGCTTTCAGTAATGGTTAATCCAGAGGGTTCATTGGTTAGCCACAAGAGTGCAAATGGAAAATAACATTCTGGCACTTTCAAAGAGTCACAGTTTCAACCTCTTTACACTTTTTTCACACATAGAACACAGGGAAATTTTAATTAAGCACAAACACTACAGTCTAGGAGAGAAAGAAGTAAAACAAGTTGTCAATCATGAACCAAAAATCATTTTGGAATCACGGGGGAGGCAGAATTGCTTGAACTCGCCTGTGCCTGGCTCACTGACACTAGAGTCTACTGAGAAGAGAAAGAAGCAAAACAAGTAGTCAATCATAAATAAAAAATCTTTTTGGAATCGCAGGGAAGGCAGAATTGCCTGGACTAGTCCATGCCTGGCTCACTGACATGTGGGTCAGTACAAAATCATGAATCATCCAAAAGGTATTGGTCTTATCGTATTTGAAACCTTGTCTTTTGATTATCTTTAGGCAGGCCTAAATCAAACGTGTAGAAATTCAATATTCTGATGTAACCAATTATTGTTGATACTATGACTATTGCACCAAGATTGGGTTATACTGCCACCTAGAAAGTTGCATTATTGAATTACTACTGCCACCTAGAAAGTTGCATTATTGTTGATACTATGACTATTGCACCAAGATTGGGTCCCTGTGACTGATTATCACAATAGATGAAAGTTAGCACAGAATAATGGAGAAAATAGAAAATTATGTAGAACAAAATATTAAGAAAGCTAATATCCTTTGATCTTTCAACTAAAATGGTGTCATCCAATATTCCAACCTGTAAATATTCGTCTCTCAACAACTTCTCTGTATTCGTCATAGATTGTTTGCTTGAGATTTTGTAATTTGATGAAAATTACAGTAAAACACAAGTCATGAGCTCGATATTTGCTGAGAAATGAAAATATTTGCTCAAGTACAACATGCTAGAAAGAAATCCCACCATTCAAGCATCTTAGTTTCAATACTACCTATCGAGCAATAGCTGACTGTGGAGCACTTCGATCAGCAATGATAACTGGTTCCAGCCATTGCACTAGCAGAACCCAAGGGGCTAACATCAGATCCCTAAAATGTAATCTGCTAGTTAAATTTATTTTTCAAATCTAAATTACATTCTCAAAGTAATTAAGAAGATAAATTAAGAAAAAAAAAGTTTTAGAAAGTAATGAAGGTTGTCGAAGTAAGCTACCTTGGTTATGGCCTCAGAAAGTGCTAGGGGATCGATGCTAATATTAACTTTCAAGGGTACCAAGCATCTGAGCGGCATCAGCGTGCACTGAAATTTTATACAATTAGTTGAGACAACCAAGATTGACCAATTTTGTTAAATAATTTGGCTTGGTCTCCTTATTGGCTTCCTGATACAATTGACAAATAATTAGCCTGCGACATTCTATTCTAAATATATACTAGCATCAACTAAACAATTAATGCCAATACATCACCAGCTTTCCAAAAAAAACACATAGAACACGATCAAAGAAAGCACGCAAGTCACATGTTCCACACAATCATGCTTTCATTTACAAGTATCCATGCAAGACACAAAAGACTCATATATGCACTAAGTCAAAGGACACTCACTCTAGAATTTTTTGCACATACTGTGGTCAACACGAGCACATATCACAGTATTGTAGAATTAGAAAGTTAGTAGACATGAATAAATTCACATGGATACCCAAAGCTAGCAATGTTGGACCCTCAAAGAAATGGGTACCAAAGGTCACATCTACTCGTTTTATTGGTGGGCCAACCATCTCATTCTAGAAGAAATGGATCTTCGATAGCGGATGTTCGCGGCACATGACAGGTGACGCATCTTTATTCGTGATGTTATCGATGAAAAGAGAATGATATGTCTCCTTCGAAAATAATTTGAGAGGTAATATTATAGGTAATGGTACTGTTGGTATATCCTCCTATCCAAAGACGTTTGCCTTGTAACTGAATTAAAATATAACCTGTTAAGCATTAGTCATCTTGCCGACAATAATTATGGTATTAATTTTGTTAAAGACAAATATTCAATTTATGATATGTCCACTGGTAATCTAGTCTATGAAGGAATCAGGGAGGACAAGATTTATGTTTTCTTTTTAGAAAGTACTAACAGTGCAGGTAAGTGACTAGTAGTCAATGAAGATGAAAGTTGGCTATGGCATATGAGACTAGGACATGCAAACATGGATACCATTTCTAGACTATCAACGAAGAAATTGGTAAAAGTACTAGAAATATCATTCAAGAAAGACATGGTATGTGCTGACTATGAGAAAAATAAAACAATTAAATCCTCATTTAAATCCATCAACGTTGTAAGTACTTCATGGATCTGTTTGGACCTAGAAGAGTCACCAGCCTTGGAGGTAAGCTCTATACTTTTATAATTGTTGATGATTTTTCTCGATATACATGGGATTTTTTTATCAAACAAAATTGATGCACTTTTTGAATTTAAGATTTTTTGCAAAAAGGTTCAAAACGAAAAAGATTTCATAATTACTCGGATCCGAAGTGATCGTAAAGGCGAATTCGTAAATACTAGTTTCAAAAGGTTTTGTGATGCAAATAGTTTTTATCATGAGTTTTGTTATCCTAGAACTACCCAAAAAAATGGTGTTATGGAACGGAAGAATAAAACTCTAAGCGATATAGCTAGAGTCATGTTAAATCAACACAATCTTCCAAAATACTTTTGGGGTGAAGCTGTAAGTATAGATTGTCATATTTTGAATATGGTGCTGATTCGACCTATATCGAAGAAGAGACCTTATGAATTATGGTTTAATCGTATTCCAAACATTTCTTATTTCAAAGTTTTTGGATGTCGCTGTTTTATCCTGAACACCAAGAATAACTTGGGTAAGTTCGACCCTAAGACACACAAAGAAATATTTTTTGGTTATGCTGCAAAGAGTAAGGGATATAGAGTCTTTAATAAGAAATCTATGATTGTTGAAGAATCCATTGACGTGTCATTTGATGAGCTCAACAGTCATATAGCAAAGTGAAAGCAATAATGAAGACGCAAGAAAAATACCCAAGGAAACTAATAATGTTGCTGCTGACAAAGACTATCTGGAGAGTCTACCAAAGAAGATAAAATTCATGCCAGACCATCCAGAAAATCTTATCATATGTGATGTATCAAAGGGAGTAGGTACATGTTCTTCTACTAGAGATATAGCTGCAAATGTTGCATTCATTTTTCAAGTAGAACCTAAATCAGTAGTAGATGCATTTTTAGATAAATTTTGGATTTATGCCATACAAAAGGAACTTAACTAGTTCGAGAGAAACCAAGTTTGGAAACTTGTTCCTAAATCTATTTGTCAATATATAATTGGTACCAAATGGGTGTTCCGAAATAAACTTAGTGGGATGGACAACTTCTATGCAACAAAGCTCGTCTAGTGGCTCAAGGTTATAATCAAGAAGAAGGAATTTGATTATGACGAGACTTATGCTCCTGTTGTAAGATTAGAACCTGTCACTTCTCATTCCCAGAATGCGTATTTTAATACGTGTACTACTTGAATGTATTTATTTAATATTTATCGTTGAGTTGTTCTGTATTTAATTCCTTTAATTTCACGCTAATTATTTTTCTTTATTTTATTTTCTGCTTTTGCCTTGCCTTAGGTTCGGCTTGGGTTGGTTTGTTTTGGTTTAGGATGGTTCATCATGAACCCAACCAACCAATCACCTACCACCATCTCTATTTAAAGCCCAACCCTCTCTCTCTTCATTATTTCTCTTTTTTATTTACTCTTCTACTTCCTCATAACTCTCTCCACCTACCAAGAGCATAGGCAAGTGCATCTTGCTTCCACATGAGAACCCATTTTTATGGTTCATTTATCTTTCTCTCATGATTCTAAGATAGTTTAGAACTTGTCATTTTCTATTTTGAGAGTTTTATTTTTGTAGATCTATAAATTTGCTATTTTCGGATCTTAATGGTTTTGATCTCTCAAACTTCCTTATTTCCAAATTTTGAGCATTCCAAGTTGTTGAGATTTGTGTTATACCCCATTTTGATCCATGGAAGTCTCATTTTTTGCTTCGATTGAAGGTTTCATGGAATTGGAGTTCGAGAGGTTCTCTACGCCCACGTTTTACGTGTCCGCGTAATATCAAGCTCTACGCCCACGATCATTCGTGTCAGCGTGAATCCGAATTACGCAAGTCTACTCCGGCTTGGCATATTCCTTACGCGTAATGATATTCTTTATGCGTACAATGTTTTACGCGTAATGATATTCTTTACGCGTACAATGTTTTACTCGTAACGTTATTCTTTACGCGTACAATGTTTTACGCGTAATATTATTTTTACGTGTACTTCCTTTACGCGCGCAATACTATTCTTTATGCGTATTCATTCATGCGTAAACTTTAACTCTTTACGCGTACAAGCTTTACGCATAACTCGACCCTTTACGCATGCAAGTTTTATGCGTAACTCTATTCTTTACGCGTACTCCTTTGACTTGGCGTAAGACGAGTTTTACGCGTATTTCATTGATCATTATCCTTTACGCGTAAGCTTTATTCCTTCATGCGTAAACTTCCCTCACGCGTAAAGTTCCTTTACACGTATTCCATTGGACGTACTCCTCTGGCTTAGCGCATTTCATTGAGCGTACTCCTTAGGCGCATGGCATGAACTTGATATAATCATGATGCGTTAATATTTTTGCATATTGATTGTGCAGAATGGGTCCTGTGTCTCGATTAGTTTACAGATACCCAGAATGAATGGAACTTAATCCTGAGAGTTATAGACTCGACCATACCAAATTCTAGTTGACTTTCATGCCTTATCACGAATTGACATTGATTGTTACCTTGACTAATGATTGATCATACGTTCCTAGTTGGAACTAAGAGACTGGCTAGTCGTCTTATTGAATTGAATGAGGCACGTTCATGTCTGAACCATGAACCATTGCGATCGACTAGCCGATCCGAACATTGGCATATGGACACATGTTGACTTCTATTTTTCTGTAAAAGTAGCATGTGTATCTTACAGTCAAGGCATGATTATTCCGTGGCTAGGTTTGAATTGTTGCATTATGCTATGTAAGACCTACAACCTAACGGCACGGGCATCGTTGTAGAGTTATGCATATCGTACCCTGTACGAAAGTACTCATTCTGAATGACCATGATCCACGGTATGAGATTTCGATCAACATAGGGACTATTAAACTAAATAAAATAATAATTGCATGGTAAATGACAGCCATCTATGGAACAATTAGTGCCTCGACATGCCAGCTGGTTTCCACAGATACTGCAAATCTGCCACACGGGCAGGGAGTGGTATCTGCTTATACTATATTATATACTGATGACGGGCGTCCCGCTGGGACTCGTCTAATTCATGATTGGCACAATTGATTATTGGATAGACTAGCCTTGCTTGTATATAGTAAGAACTGAGAAATCTCTTATTGCATGTTTTCCAAGACAACTTGGAACTTACAGTTAGCAAGCCGTAGTAGTTGGATTGCCGTTTAAATTGATTTGTTTGTGTACTGTAACTACTCGATTAACTACTGAGACGATCAGAATGTCAGGACACAACGGGTCAACTTCTGTCCTTGTTTGGTTGAGAAGTTGGTTCGAAGTGTCGTGATGTTGTGTGAGTCCCAATAGCAAGCGGAGACTTATTTATCATATTCTTAACTCTTACCACTGGTTTTATTTCTCATGTCGTGCTTCCTTGTGGTGCTTGCTGTTAGAGGTTTAACCTCTCTAATTTTGCATGGCCAAATCTAGAGCCAGTTATCGAGGACTCAGCTTACTTCTACCTCCAAGATGGTCAATATTGAAGGGATAATTGAAGGAGGACACGAGTGGGTTCCTTGCTTCCCCGCTCGTTTTGTTACTTACTTTATATTTTGCCACTTGGCACCGACATGTTAGTCGGATAGTCTTGCACTTACTTTTAGATAATTGTAACTAAGTCAGACTGCAGCTGATAACGATTGTGTATACCTTGTTATATTATCTGGTTATGTTTTGTAAAGCCAGACCTCAAGAACATTTTGACTGAGCGTTTGGGACGCCTTACTGCTTTATCTTACATATTCTCTATTATTGCTTCTTGTTTGAATGATTGAGACAATAGATGTTGAGTAACCCTAGTGAGACTTTCATGTAGTATTCATCCCCTTGTCTTTTAGACAACATTGATCGTATTATACGATATTCATCTACCCGTAATACGTAGCTGGCTGAGTCATTCTTGTAATGACCCGCTCCGCCCTAATGGAACATCGATTCAAACGGCAGATGCAACGACTCAAACGAGCCGTCGACCCGAAGAGTTGGCATCGACCTGATGAAGAATCGATGCAAGGCTTACATTGGCCCGTCAAGATGAATCCAGACTTAGACTTTCAAGGGCGCGCTCGGTGTATCGCTCGGCCGATGCGAACATCGCTAAGGTGGGTGGCTCCGATGAACCCGTATTTGCTTAGCCTAGACACATAACAATATGGACAATATTATTAGAATCGCTAGGCGATAACACCGCGCATGCTAATAAATGACTCAAACGCACCTAGCTAAGGGAATAATCCCATCTTGTATGCTTGTATAGAATATGGAAAAGAACATGGAAAATGTGAAAACTCTCGCACCGCGCTCCACGCTCGTGCTAAGGCACAAGCTTACGTTCAAGTCCCTTATACGTTCAACAATGAAACAATGAATGGTTTACAACAATAAAATGGGAAGGCTATCAACATAGTCGTTCCGAGTAGAGTATAGCAACATTGAAAGACTATGGGACCGAAGGGTCGCTAAGGCGACTCCCGCACGGGAAGTTGCATAATGTATGAATGAAGGAATGAATGAATAAGTGAATGAATGAATGAACGAACGAACAAGTGAAAGAAGGAAAGAAATAAAAGAATAAATAAAAGATAAGAAAGGAAAGAATGGTTAGCGATAGGTGTGACGGGCACGTACAACGGGGCTCGCTATCCGCGCTGCACGGACGCCAACCTGATCGATAACGCATTATGGCTAAGGGTTAGCCTACGGCTCGGAGACAACCATTAAGTTAAAATAACAATAAAATATGAAATGGTCGTGGACGGCTCGTGCACGAGTGAAAAGGGATTCCAAGGGCAACAAATGACGTTTTCGTGGCCGGCCTAGGCGGAATCATGGCCTACGGGCGGACAGGTGTGCGGGCTTGGGCACATAACCAAACGTAGGGCCGGTTATTCAATAGTCTATCAAGGTGTACCAGCCATCATGCTTGATAGATGATAATGCCACAGGGGAAAATGTCCAAAATGACTGACATGCCAGCGACCGGTGCATATAGATTTAGGTGGGCTTTACTGGTGGCAATCCACGTACAAGTCCTTGCATTGAAATCAAAGTAGTCTAAAGTTAACTGAATGAAGCGCCTTATGAATAGGCTTGAAATGTAACGCACCAAATGATAAGGAGCACTTCGTGCAAATGAATTTAAAAACACGCCTACGACGCGTTAGAATCTAAGGCAGGAACACGCCCTTAGCACTGAATGTTTACGAAAATCATGTTAAGTTGAAATATATGAATTGTTGACTAACTTGGTTTACATTGAACAGGGAAGGCCGGACGGTAAGTATGGGTAAGTCATGTATGTATTTCCATACGACACTTGAAATTGGCAACACGAGATAGGCTATAAAATATGCCATGAAATTGATCCTAAGGCAAGATTAGAAAGACAATGAATGATAGAGATAAACAAAAGTAAATAGAACGTGTTTGATAATAATAGCATTATGGGCGAGCTAGCCTCCCCACCAGTGCATAACAATGTACTGATAACCCCACAGTCTGCTTGTAGGAAGCAGGAAACGTCGGCGGGTGTGGAGCTTCCCTCGAACGTGCTAAGGCGCAGAGCTATCTCTGGAGCCTTGGAGCGTTGCAAGGAGCTGAAGCACCATATACAGGACATAATGTATCGGAACATCGCCATGAATCATTCCATGTTGTAAGCCACTTAGCACGCCTTTTATGTTTCAGAGAGAGAGAGCTTGAGCGATTTGTAATATCGGCCTAGCGTCGCTTGTAAACTTCTTGAATATCAATAAAGAGTTGAATTCGCTTTAAATTGTGTTCATTTACTTTTCGCTGCAAATGGGGACACTCTGTGCGACTCTGTGGCCTAGCTCAAATCGACCGTTTCTGGACATAGCCTTGCACGGGCGCAACCTAGGCCCGTGCGACATCACGCCTTAGCGAGGACGATCGCTCCTACGGGAGCGGGGCGTGACAATTCTTCCGCTCTCCGGTATTTTGGTTGTGGGGAATGACAAGGTTTTAGTGGTGGCCCATGTAGGTTTGATTTCAGACTTGTGGGGTGTTTTAATTTATAGGATGTCTCAATCACACATGCTTGCCCTTGATCTCATGATTCGTTACTCTCGACCCTAACTTGACATTCCAGTATCCTTTGACTTCATTGATCTTTCCTGTCCGATCGTTTGATTGTTCTTTTGTCCCTTTTCTTAGGGGCACTTCGTCCGTATCTGTCAGAGCTGGACAGCAACAACAAGGCCAACATGAACAGCGAGACCCTGTCGATCAGCAACAAGGACCAGTACTACCTCAAGAGAACATCCAAAAAGAGGTGATAGTGGAACCAACAGCTAGACCGCAGTATCCGGAGGTTCCAACACTACCAACAGTTTTGCCTACCCCTATGGCAGTATACACACCAGCCCTTCTGGAAATTATAAGAGGGATGATGGCTACTCAGCAACATCAGATGTTGACCTAGCAACACATGCACACTCAGCTGCAAGAGCAGAATGTATTGCTCAACCAAGGGTTGCAAACGGCTTTGGAAAGGGAGTGAGGACTGATTCAGGGGTGTCAACCAGGTTCTGCAAGTATAACCCCCATCGTTTTGAGGGCACGGAAGATGCCATTTCAGTAGATGCATGGCTTAAGGACATCAAGGCTATTCTGACAGCGGCTAAGGTGCCGATGGAAGACGTGTGGATCAAATGAAGCTGCTACTTCAGGACCTCGCACGTGATTGGTGGGAATCGAAAGAAGTAGGCATCAGACGTCCTATAGCTTGGGATGATTTTACTGTAAGGTTCAAGATAAAGTACTATGGAGTTGTGGCACAGTTCGAGCTACAACAGAAGTTTATCAACCTCAAGCAGGCTGGCAAGACAGTGGATGCTTATGCAGCAGAGTTCTGCAGACTGAGTAGGTTCGCCCCGGAGATGGTAGCAATGGAGAGCCAGAGGGCTATGAGGTTTCAGTAAGGGTTTCATCTTGAACTCTTGCAATTGCTAGAGGGGCACAACTACCAGACTTTCGATGAGGTATTGACGGCAACCCAGAGGCATGAGATCACAATCCAAAGGATCACATCAAGGATTGGAGGTCAGAAGAGATCTCACAATTAGATTGAAGGAGGAGGGGGAGCAGCGCCCCGAGTTACAGCACAACCCCCTGGTATTCGCATTCACGATGTGGCAATACGGGGGCCACCACCACCAACAAGGCAACAGCAGCAACAGAGGAAGAACCAGCAACCCTTGGCTGCACTTATTGTGGGAAGGCAGGACACACTAGAGAGGTGTGTCAGGCATTGAACGGACATTGTTTGATATGTGGAAGTCCAGATCATTGGGTTTCCACTTGTCCTATGAGTTCGAGGTCAGGAGGACCAGCGGTAGCATTGAGACCGTTGGCACAACATCCGTTGATGTCACAGGCCCAGATGTTTCGGCAGCAGGGACCATCGATACAGCAGCAACAACATAGACCACCCCAGCATCACCAAGGCAGGGGCCAGCAGCAGCACCAGGCTAGGCCACAGCATGGGAACCAACAAGGAGGCCGAGGGCAGGCATTCAATCTGTGCTTGGAAGAGACATTGGCATCGGGAGATGTTGTGGCAGGTAACATTCTCGTCGCCTCATATCTCGCAGTAGCATTGTTTGATTCGGGAGCATCACACTCATTTATATCTGCACAATTTGCGACACAACTAGGAATGGAATTCAAGGCATTACCAGGGAGGTTGAATATACTCACTGGTAATAGGCTCGTAGGAGTTAGCAGAGTTATTCTAGTGTGTAGAGTTGTAGTTTGCGGGCGTTCCTTACCTGCCAGGTTGATAGAATTTCCTGTTGGAAATTTTGACGTTATCTTAGGCATGGACTGCCTGAAAGACAGTCATACGACAATAGATTGTCGTAGAAGGAGTATATTTTTTAATATCCCAGGCATGGAGCGGTTCAACTTAGTCAGATTAGGGGCAACTCAATAAGAAGAAGGAATAATAGCGACAATGGAAGAAGTTCTAGTCCCAAAGGTGGTTGAAGAGTTTGTAGATATATTTCTCGAAGAACTTCCAGGTCCACCACCGGTTAGGGATATTGAGTTCAATATAGAGTTGGCACCTGGAACTAAACCGATATCAGATCGAGTTTACAGAATGGCAGATTCAAAGCAGGCCAAGGTGTATCAGCACATAGAGGAATTGAAGGAGAAAAAGTTCATTCGAGTTAGCGAATCACCATGAGCAGCACCAGTGGTACTTGTAGGGAAGAAGGATGGGTCATCAAGATTGTGCATTGACTACAGAAAGCTCAACGCGGCAACAGTAAAGAACAAGTACCCACTACCAAGGATCGACGACTTGTTTGATCAATTGAGCAGAGCAAGAGTTTTCTCCAAGATAGATCTTCGGTCGGGGTATCACCAAGTGAGAGTTCGAAAAGAGGATATTCCTGAGACAACATTCAGGTCAAAGTATGGGCATTACGAATTCTTAGTAATGCCGTTTGGTTTGACCAATGCTCCAGCAATATTTATGGATTTGATGAACCACATCTTTATGCCGTACTTAGATCAATTTGCCGTTGTGTTCCTCGACGACATTCTTGTATCCTCAGCTAGTGATGAAGAGCACGAAGATCATCTCAGGAAAGTGTTGCAGGTTCTGAGAGAGAACCAGTTGTACGCCAAGCTCAGCAAGTATGAATTTTGGACGGATTATATCTCATTCTTGGGGCACATCATATCAGGGGCTAGAGTAGCAGTGGATCCCAAGAAGGTAAAAGCAGTAGAGAGTTTGCCAATACCTAAGACCGTAGCATATATGCAAAGTTTCTTGGGATTGGCAGGATATTACAGAAGGTTCGTATCAGACTTTGCAAGACTTTCAGTACCCATGACCCGCTTAACACGGAAGGATGTGCCATTCGTCTGAGACTTTGCCAGGCATCATTTGAGAATTTGAAGCAGAAGTTGATATCGGTACCTATTCTTACATTACTAGTTGGACCCGAAAGTTTTACTCTATATTATGACGCGTCAGGAAAGGGACTTGGGTGTGTCCTAATGCAACATGGGAAGGTGATAGCGTATGCATCTAGGCAACTTTGAGACCACGAGAAGAATTATCCGACTCATGACTTGGAGTTGGCAGCAGTAGTATTTGCTTTAAAGCTCTGGAGGTATTACTTGTACGGTGATCGAGTGGACATGTACACAGATCACAAAAGTCTGAAGTACATCTTTACTCAGAAGGAACTGAACATGAGACAGAGAAGATTGTTAGAGTTGATCAAGGATTACGACGTGGAGCTTCAGTATCATCCAGGCAAGGCTAATGTGGTAGCAGACGCTCATAGCAGGAGAGGCAGTACATTTATGTTGACATCACAAAAGCATATTCTAGAAGATCTTCAGGAGATGGGCATCGAGGTTATACTTCCTAGTGATGTAGGAATTCTGGCGAGTCTACAAGTTCAATCCGACTTAGTAGACAGGATCAAGGCAGCTCAGGCACTGGACCCAAGGATTCAGAAGCTTAGGACAGAATGTGAGTCAGGACTCAGGAAGGAGATAAAAATTTACGATACTTAGATTTGGATCACGTCTATGTGTGCCAAGTGGAGATATCAGATAGGAGGTTACGACAGAAGCCCACAGTTCACAGTATTCTATGCACCCCGGAGGGACCAAAATGTACAAAGATATCAAACAGCACTTCTGGTGGAACGGAATGAAGAGGGAGATAGCTAGATTCGTTTCTCGTTGCTTAATATGTTAGCAAGTGAAGACAGAACAACAGAGGCCAGCTAGATTATTACAGCCGCTTCCTATCCCGAAATGGAAGTGGGAGCATATCACAATGGATTTTGTGACCGGTTTACCGAGATCACCAAATGGTAAGGATGCTACTTGGGTTATCGTATATCGGCTTACAAAGGTGGCACATTTTCTTCCTTTTAGAGTAGGGCAATCTACAGAAAAGTTGGCAGAATTGTATATGCAGCAGATAGTCAGGCAGTATGGGGTCCCTGTCAGTATTGTGTCAGATAGAGATACCCGTTTTATATCACATTTTTGGAAGAGTTTACATCATAGCCTAGGTACCAAGTTAAGATTTAGTACGGCTTACCATCCACAGACGGACGGGCAATCAGAAAGAATAATTCAGACTTTAGAAGATATGTTACGAGCTTGTACCCTAGATTTTGGAGGATCTTGGGAGAGTCACCTGTACTTAGTCGAATTCTCGTACAATAACAGTTATCAAGCCAGTGTCCAGATGGCGCCATTCGCAGCACTATATGGTAAGAAGTGCAAGTCGCCACTTGCATGGGATGATATCGGAGAGAGAAAGATGATAGGCCCAGAGATGATTGTTCAGACGGTTGAAGTGGTTAAGGGGATAAGAGTGTGACTTCGAGTTGCGCAAGATCGGTATCGTCATTGGGCAGACCAGCATCTTAGGCCGCTAGAATTTTCTGTTGGGGACCACGTGTTCTTGCGGATCTCACTACCCGTGGGTGTCACGACCCGCACCCACCGTGAGGGTACGAGTACGTAACAGTGCCCAGCCTACGCCGCAGTGTCGGCGGTAGAACGCTGTTCTAAGTCATGAACTATAACTAACTAACATGAAATACTCTCCATACGGAGGCCAACACAGAGGTACAACTCAATCACAATCTAAGGCAGAATGTAGCACGATAAAATAAATAAGAGAAATCCTCATACTGAGGTACAACAGAGATGGATAACAATCTCAACATCTCTACAATATACAACTCTGAACAATGACAAACGGCTAAACATGAAAAGAGGAACAGACTAAGCTAACTATACTATGCAAGGGTGCCATCCTCAGTAGCTGCCTGAACCTCCCCAGGGGTCCAGGTCGCCGGTGTCATCTAGGCAAGCTCCAAGGTAAGGGGTGCAGGGTTCCTCATCATCCTCTGTAAAATTTTCAACAGGTCCAGTCAGGAAGGGAGCGAGCACAATACATCTCAATAGTTTATAGCAGGTTAGAAAATATAATCATGCAGTAAAGTAAGATATAGGTACTGAAAGAAATGCTGTATGTAAACAGAGAGAGAGAGAGCTGTAATAGAAATATCTACTATAAATAAAGAGCTACCAGAGACTAGTGATTTAGAGCACAAAGTCGACATGTGAACGGCTTGATTGTACATGGCTATACTAAAGAGGCGTACATGGCTATTCTACTTTGGAAATTGTTCACATGGCTATTTATACTCCCCCGTACCCCCAATCAATACACAAGGATCCAGCCAAGTTATGTTATATGATGCTATGTAACAACCCCCGAAGGGTGGTAGACCCCGAAGGTGATAAGACCCCGAAGGTGATAGACCACGAAGGTAATAGACCCCGAAGGTAATACATAGTAGTCCCATAAATGGGATAAGGATTCTAGGAAGACTCTACGATCATAAGAGTATATGTCGTAAGTGATCAAAGAACCAATGAAGCATATGATACGTCATGTAAGTGAAACGCATAGAACATGTAGTACCCGATGCTCCCTAAGGATAACATCTCAAGAAGGGATCCATATAGTACTAATCCGTGTGACCAACGTGACAGTACAAGTAAAGTAATCTACTGCAGGAAATAATTCTAAGCAGGATATGAAATGATCAGAGAATGTACTCGCCTGGTATCTGAATAGCTGTGAAAATGTACTGTCCGAGATGAGGTACCTGGCTCCTAGTTAGAGCAACACAAGTCACAATGAGTCCAGAATGGTAATAAGATGCACTACTATGAGTTCTACATGAATCTAGGTCAATCTAGACCAAAGTCAACTCTTGGTCAACTTTGGTCAACCCTAGAAGTCAAACTAGGTCAACCAAGTCAACCTTAAGTCAAACTAGTCTAATTAGTCTATTCTAGGTCTAACTAGCCATTCTAGGTTCTAATAAGGCTAATCTAGGCTTACCAGGCAATATCATGCCCTAACAACTAAATCAGAACATTACACACATGACAATATATCTAACCTATATTGCACACATTGACATGGCTATAATATATTATGGAAATACATAACCTATAAGCTAACTATGGGTATACCACACATCCCTATATATAATAGCACCCACATATCATATAATATATATATAGGATATATATGCATCTATTCATCTCAATACCTATACATGTATATGACACTAGTGCTCATGTGTGTGTGTGTGGTTAGATGGTGTGTGACAAGAACATTGGTGTGTGTATATATGGTAGGCATGTACTAGAGTGTGTGTAGAGTGTAAAATAGGAAAACTTGTTTGACAGGGAACTAAGGGGGTGTCCTATGATGTCATGTGTATGTGTGTGAGTGTGAAGTGAGGCTATGAAAACAATGTGACAGTAGGCTAACAAGGCAATGTGAGTAGGTGTATGTGTGGTGATACAAAATCAGTGAAGGAAATAATCAATAGCAAAACAGTCCTACATCATTCCCAGAATAAACTCAGAGTTTAGCACTCTACCACATTTCAGATTTTACAACCTATTCTCAGGTTCAGTCAACCATGAGTTCACAGTAATTATGAACCCAAAAAGCATACACACATTGCTATCTCACATTGCAATAACCATACACTTATATAGAAATGAATCATGAATTCAACACCAATTCAGTTAAAAGACACAAGGAATAATCTCAGGAAATGTATGACAGGAATCACAGTTTTCTCATGTCAATTCTCAAGTTTCAGTTACAATACTCAAAATCAGTTTACTCATAAACTCACATCTCAGTTTTGAATTTCAATTCCCAAAACTCAGAAAAAGGAAAAAGGAAAACAGTTTGTATTCTCAGATTTAATACTTGACAGTTAAAATAGGAAATCAATTTCCAATAGGAAATCATAGAAATGGCAAAAAAACAGTGAGTGTAATACGCTAATAGTGAAGGAAAATCTGGAACCTATTGGCAGTTACACATTGAAATCAATTAATGTTCAATAAGGAAAGAATTAATCTCAGGAAATAGCATTGAAAGCAGTGAATACATGAGTCAAACATTTCAGTTTACAATCAATCAAGGGTTTAACACTATTCCCAGTTAACAGATTCAGTTTGCAGTTAATGTAAAGAAAGGGAATCAATTCACAACAGTTGTATCAATGCAATGTAACTCATGACAGTAATTTATTTCAGTTCAACTTGAATAGAAAAACTGGAAACACAAAAGTTCCCAGGTAATGAAACTTCAACTTCGAAATCAAGGATAAAGAGAAAAATCAGTTTACAATATATTGACAGTGAATTACCTAAGTTAAGAACAATGTCAGGTTATTCAAGAACTGAAACCCAAACAAATCCCCAGGTTTAAGATCAATAACAATAGTTTAAAAGGGACAGGAACCCAGGTTTTACAAAGAACTGAATTGTCCACCCCATGCCCATTTCTCAGGTTCTAAGAACACATTGCAGTCATGAAGGAAAACCATTCCCAGGTTTTCAAAATCTCCATATCACAACCAAAAGCCTAAAATCGAATGTAAAAGCTTAGCTAATATTAAATATAATATTTGGGGATCAAATACAATTTAAAACATCACAAAGGGAAATTTATTGGTTTTGAATTAAATTGGAAACACAAGCCTGTGTGTATCAGAAACACAATAAACCCCAAGTTCGAATCATACAACATTGCCCAAAATCCTATTTACACGTCCCCAAGCCCAATTCAAATGCCATTCACTTAGTTAACCTAATATGCAACCTGTAGGGATTCAAAAACCCAATTGAAAACATACACAAAATGGGAAAATTGATATGGTTTAGAAACTGAAACTTCAAGTATCAGAACAATGCACTGTTCCACAAAATTCGAGCCAAAACACCATCATTAAACCCATACAACAAGTAAACCTATACAAACAGAGATTAACATGATTATTAGGATCTAACTAAGCATTAAACATCATTTAAAATCATTTTAAAACGATTTAGTAACAGAAAACACACACTACACACGCACGCACACAATAGCTTCCCCGTGCACACTGAATACCGTGTCCGACATGACACGAGGACTCATAAAACTTTGCGAGCCTCGTGTCAGTCACTGCCCCTAACTACAGGCCAAAAATCACATGTCGAAGTGGAGAAATGAGCGCGCACTAGCCCCCGAGAAGCAGGAGAGCTACAGTGCCGCGTGCACGCCCCCGACTCGCGTGTTCTCGTGTCCCCACGACTCGATACGACTCACAAACCATCACACGACACTGGGAATCCCTAGACGACACCTATGGCTAATTTTCTCTTCAATTAGAATCGAAAATCTCGAACAAAATGTCCTTTGAGACATTTCGTCGAACACTTAGATCTAAACCCAGATACGTGTCCAATACGGACACGAAACGAGTCCAAAACCTAGGGTTAGCCTATCCTACTGTTAGGTGAGGGCTAGGGCTTCCCTAAAATGATTTTTACCAGATTTTAGGAGCTATGGATAGGATTTTACCTATAGGTGTTCAATCTCCCCAAAAGCTCCAAAGAGAAGGATCCTTCAAACCACCAAAGGCTCTCCAAATTGTTCCTTTCCTGTCAACACTTGATACAAATAGCAAGAACATGGTATTTAGGTCCTAATGCAATTTATTAGAGGGAAAAAGGATTTAATTTGGATTTAATAGGAATTTTGAAGATGGAACTCACCTCTTTCCAAAACTTGGCAAAAAAACCTAATGGAGGCTAGCCCTAACTTTGAGAGGCATTAAATAGGGTGGAAAACCCTATGTTGGCTGCCATGGGCTGATTAGGGTTAGGGTTTGGCTACATGGTGTGGGCCTATGGGCTTTAAGTCTTAAGTCATTAATCATGACTTATGAAGTCATAAGCCATTTTAGCCTAATCAACTCCAAAACTCTCCAAACAAGTTCTAATGACTTAACCCTCACTAAATTAGGTCAACCCAAGTTTACTTAACCTAACCAAGTGATCTTAACCTAGGTTAGTCACTAGGTTAGTCTCCTAGTCAACACTAGTCAACCCTCATCCAAACAATTCAAAAATAAATTCTAAAAATTCCTATAAATTCAAATAAATTATAATAAAATCAAATAACCCCAAAAATGTCTAAATACCCTAATCACATAGCTAAGCTCTAGGGTAGGCAGTCTCTACTGTTCACTAGCAAAACACCATAAATCACAAGTCATGAATTTAAATAGTTTAAAAATAATTAAAAATCACTAAAAATCATAATATGAAATAAATATCATTAATTTATAATTATAATTACAAAATTTCAAAATTACCCTCATTTGAAAAATTGGGTGTTACAATCCTACCCACCTTATAAAAATTTCGTCCTCGAAATTAAGATGGTAGCAGGCCTTCTAGGTCAAACACCCCACAAACAAAGTCTCAAACATACCATCAGATAATCATATGCGTCTGTCCAAAATCATGATACTCAGAATCTTCGTCATGCTAGTGAGCAAGGCTACGATAATCACAGAGTCCTCGACTAAGGCACATACCTCTAGAATCATGGTATTTAAAATTTTCGCATTGCCGCATGCTTGGCAGCGAAAACCTTAAATTCCCATACCCGAGAAATACGTCCTAAATCTGACTATATGTCCTCACTATGCCAGCTAAACACGACCATCGAAGATTCTCAATTCCATAACCAAGGTGACCTAGCCCATATGATTAATCTCAGAAGGAATCAACATAATCACAAGAACAACAGGACAGAATTGATAATCAACAAGGAACAGAAAGAATCAAAATTTTAAGGCAGTATGAGAGGCCATTGCGGAAAGAAAATTGAATAGATCAGAACCTGCAGCAAGATCTCTACTGGCCTGAGCATCCTCGACTGTCCTGGCGAAAGCTCGCCCTCGCTGGCCTCCTCTGGCCTGCTACTGATGCTACATATACCTCTGCTGCTGAGTCAGTAAGGGTAATCCCGTCTGCTGGTCTACCGGAGCCCTAGCTCCTGCTCTCTGAACTGTCTGTCCTGATGACTCGGGACACTCTCTCAGACGATGATCGGATCCTCCGCAAAGCAAACATCTGCCCAGCCTCTTCCGGCATTCGCCCCAACCATGCCCTGGTCTCTTGCAAAAAGGGCAAATGATAACAAGCTGCTGTCCCGGGGTCTGCTGCTGTCTCTGCGGCTGCTGTGCCTGCTGAAAGGGTACTCGATCTTGAAACTGCCGCTGCTGAAGGTAGACCCTCGGCTGCTGGTACTGCTGCTGAAACTGTAGAAGTAGCATTTGCTGCTGAAACTGTAGGGGTGGCATCTGCTGCTGAAACTGTGGCTGAATCTGTAAGTGGGGCATCTGATGCGGATACTGCTGCTGAATCTGCAGGTGGGGCATCTGATGCGGATACTGCTGCTGAATCT
The DNA here is from genome assembly GCA_029216955.1 of Iris pallida. Taxonomy (NCBI): domain Eukaryota; kingdom Viridiplantae; phylum Streptophyta; class Magnoliopsida; order Asparagales; family Iridaceae; genus Iris; species Iris pallida. Next base: position 11,298,148 of record JANAVB010031215.1, on the reverse strand, counting down.
GCAGGTGGGGCATCTGATGCGGATACTGCTGCTGAATCTGCAGGTGGGGCCTCTTGGCCGGTCCCGTACTGCCACTAGCTCCCTGAGTATCCCGCATCCTCTTCTCCTTCAGTCCAAGATCGTCCTCCGCTGTCATGGCTCCTACCAGAATCTGCTCGAAAGTGGCGTAGCGGTCGCTCTTAGTATATGACTTGATCTCCTTGATCAAACCCCTGCGGAACCTCATCGCCTTCCCGACCTCGGTAAGATCCTCGATGAATCTGCTCAAACGGCTGAACTCTCCAGCATACTCCTCAACGGTCTGGTTCCCTTGAACCAAACTCTCGAACTGCGCCTCCAGAGCACGGAGTGCTGTATCAGGAAAGAATTTCTCCTTGAATAGTTCTTTGAACGCTGCCCAGGTCTGACCGGCTGTACCAACCCTCGGGTCCGTCTGGTACCAGGTACGGGCCAAGTCCTGCATCTGGCTGGCGGCTGCCTCGATCTATAATCCTGCTGGTATCTGTGCTAATCTGAATATCTCCTCAATGTGCTCTATCTAATCGTCAGCGTATATGATGCCCTCTGTACCCCTGAAATCTCGGGGTCCCATCTTCTTGAAGGATTGGATGTCTGGAATCCTCGGCTGATAAGGCTGCATCTGACCTCCCTGTGGCTGGGCAGCCACCAGCTCTAATGTCGTCCTGACCAACTGATGAGTATCCTGCATGCTCTGTCGGATATCGGCAGACTGGCTCTGCTGCATCTGTCGCTGAGACTCCAAGAACTACAGAAAAAGGGCAAACATCTGAGCCGCATCTACTGTCCCTGAAGGTAACTGCTGCTGGTACAGATCTGGGATGACGGGAGAAGACCTCCGGACAGGTGGAGGTGCACTCCCAAAAGCTGCAGAAGCTCCTATATGAGCAGAAATAGGGGGTGTTGTGGTCCCAGCATCCACAATCGGGTGAGGGGTGGTAGGCCTCTCACCAGCGTCTGCTGAGCCAGAGCGATGCGATCGTGTCTCGATCACCATCCTGGAGACAGATCAAACAAGGAATCAATACTGAGATAGAAACGATAATTCAAGGGAGGACAGTTATTCAAGGAAGTATCAGGAATTTAGATAGTAGGAATCCAGTTAGAGTTTTTCCTAATGTGATTGAGTACCTCGAAAATAACTCCTAATCCTACTGCAGGCTGTAGTGGTACTCTAGTTCGAATACCACTACACAAACTCGACCTGCATGGGCCACCACTAAAAACGTGTCATGACCCGCACCCACCGTGAGGGTACGAGTACGTAACAGCACCCAGCCTACGCCGCAGTGTCGGCGATAGAACGCTGTTCTAAGTCATGAACTATAACTAACTAACATGAAATACTCTCCATACGGAGGCCAACACAGAGGTACAACTCAATCACAATCTAAGGCAGAATGTAGCACGATAAAATAAATAAGAGAAATCCTCATACTGAGGTACAACAGAGATGGATAACAATCTCAACATCTCTACAATATACAACTCTGAACAATGACAAACGGCTAAACATGAAAAGAGGAACAGACTAAGCTAACTACACTATGCAAGGGTACCATCCTCAGTAGCTGCCTGAACCTCCCCAAGGGTCCAGGTCGCGGGTGTCATCTAGGCAAGCTCCAAGGTAAGGGGTGCAGGGTTCCTCATCATCCTCTGTAAAATTTTCAACAGGTCCAGTCAGGACGGGAGCGAACACAATACATCTCAACAGTTCATAGCAGGTTAGAAAATATAATCATGCAGTAAAGTAAGATACAGGTACTGAAAGAAATACTGTATGTAAACAGAGAGAGAGCTGTAATAGAAATATCTACTATAAATAAAGAGCTACCAGAGACTAGTGATTTAGATCACAAAGTCGACATGTGAACGGCTTGATTGTACATGGCTATACTAAAGAGGCGTACATGGCTATTCTACTTTGGAAATTGTTCACATGGCTATTTATACTCCCCCGTACCCCCAATAAATACACAAGGATCCAGCCAAGTTATGTTATATGATGCTATGTAACAGCCCCCGAAGGGTGGTAGACCCCGAAGATGATAAGACCCCGAAGGTGATAGACCCCGAAGGTAATAGACCCCGAAGGTAATAGACCCCGAAGGTGATACATAGTAGTCCCATAAATGGAATAAGGATTCTAGGAAGACTCTACGATCATAAGAGTATATGTCGTAAGTGATCAAAGAACCAATGAAGCATATGATACGTCATGTAAGTGAAACGCACAGAACATGTAGTACCCGATGCTCCCTAAGGATAACATCTCAAGAAGGGATCCATATAGTACCAATCCGTGTGACCAACGTGACAGTACAAGTAAAGTAATCTACTGCAGGAAATAATTCTAAGCAGGATATGAAATGATCAGAGAATGTACTCGCCTGGTATCTGAATAGCTGTGAAAATGTACTGTCCGAGATGAGGTACCTGGCTCCTAGTTAGAGCAACACAAGTCACAACGAGTCCAGAATGGTAATAAGATGCACTACTATGAGTTCTACATGAATCTAGGTCAATCTAGACCAAAGTCAACTCTTGGTCAACTCTGGTCAACCCTATAAGTCAAACTAGGTCAACCAAGTCAACCCCATGTCAAACTAGTCTAATTAGTCTATTCTAGGTCTAACTAGCCATTCTAGGTTCTAATAAGGCTAATCTAGGCTTACCAGGCAATATCATGCCCTAACAACCAAATCAGAACATTACACACATGACAATATATCTAACCTATATTGCACACATTGACATGGCTATAATATATTATGGAAATACATAACCTATAAGCTAACTATGGGTATACCACACATCCCTATATATAATAGCACCCACATATCATATAATATATATAGGATATATATGCATCTATTCATCTCAATACCTATACATGTATATGACACTAGTGCTCATGTGTGTGTGTGTGTGTGTGTGGTTAGATGGTGTGTGACAAGAACATTGGTGTGTGTATATGTGGTAGGCATGTACTAGAGTGTGTGTAGAGTGTAAAATAGGAAAACTTGTTTGACAGGAAACTAAGGGGGTGTCCTATGATGTCATGTGTATGTGTGTGAGTTTGAAGTGACGCTATGAAAACAATGTGACAGTAGGCTAACAAGGCAATGTGAGTGGGTGTATGTGTGGTGATACAAAATCAGTGAAGGAAATAATCAATGGCAAAACAGTCCTACATCATTCCCAGAATAAACTCAGAGTTTAGCACTCTACCACATTTCAGATTTTACAACCTATTCTCAGGTTCAGTCAACCATGAGTTCACAGTAATTATGAACCCAAAAAGCCTACACACATTGCTATCTCACATTGCAATAACCATACACTTATATAGAAATGAATCATGAATTCAACACCAATTCAGTTAAAAGACACAAGGAATAATCTTAGGAAATGTACGACAGGAATCACAGTTTTCTCATGTCAATTCTGAAGTTTCAGTTACAATACTCAAAATCAGTTTACTCATAAACTCACATCTCAGTTTTGAATTTCAATTCCCAAAACTCAGAAAAAGGAAAAAGAAAAACAGTTTGTATTCTCAGATTTAATACTTGACAGTTAAAATAGGAAATCAATTTCCAGTAGGGAATCATAGAAATGGCAAAAAAATAGTGAGTGTAATAGGCTAATAGTGAAGGGAAATCTGGAACCTATTGGCAGTTACACATTGAAATCAATTAATGTTCAATAAGGAAAGAATTAATCTCAGGAAATAGCATTGAAAGCAGTGAATACATGAATCAAACATTTCAGTTTACAATCAATCAAGGGTTTAACACTATTCCCAGTTAACAGATTCAGTTTGCAGTTAATGTAAAGAAAGGGAATCAATTCACAACAGTTGTACCAATGCAATGTAACTCATGACAGCAATTTATTTCAGTTCAACTTGAATAAAAAAACTGGAAACACAAAAGTTCCTAGGTAATGAAACTTCAACTTCGAAATCAAGGATAAAGGGAAAAATCAGTTTACAATATACTGACAGTGAATTACCTAAGTTAAGAACAATGTCAGGTTATTCAAGAACTGAAACCCAAACAAATCCCCAGGTTTAAGATCAATAACAATAGTTTAAAAGGGACTGGAACCCAGGTTTTACAAAGAACTGAATTGTCCACCCCATGCCCATTTCTCAGGTTCTAAGAACACATTGCAGTCATGAAGGAAAACCATTCCCAGGTTTTCAAAATCTCCATATCACAACCAAAAGCCTAAAATCGAATGTAAAAGCTTAGCTAATATTAAATATAATATATAGGGATCAAATACAATTTAAAACATAACACAAAGGGAAATTTATTGGTTTTGAATTAAACTGGAAACACAAGCCTGTGTGTATCAGAAACACAATAAACCCCAAGTTCGAATCATACAACATTGCCCAAAATCCCATTTACACGTCCCCAAGCCCAATTCAAATGCCATTCACTTAGTTAACCTAATATGCAACCTGTAGGGATCCAAAAACCCAATTGAAAACATACACAAAATGGGAAAATTGATATGGTTTAGAAACTGAAACTTCAAGTATCAGAATAATGCACTGTTCCACAAAATTCGAGCCAAAACACCATCATTAAACCCATACAACATGTAAACCAATACTAACAGAGATTAACATGATTATTAGGATCTAACTAAGCATTAAACATCATTTAAAATCATTTTAAAATGATTTAGTAACAGAAAACACACACTGCACACGCACGCACACAATAGCTTCCCCGTGCACACTGAATACCGTGTCCGACACGACACGAGGACTCATGAAACTTTGCGAGCCTCGTGTCAGTCACTGCCCCTAACTACAGGCCAAAAATCACGTGTCGAAGTGGAGAAATGAGCGCGCAGTAGCCCCCGAGTAGCAGGAGAGCTACAGTGCCGCACGCACGCCCCCGACTCGCGTGTTCCCGTGTCCCCACGACTCGACACGACTCACAAACCATCACACGATACTGGAAATCCCTAGACGACACCTAGGGCTAATTTTCTCTTCAATTAGAATCGAAAATCTCGAACGAAATGTCCTTTGAGACATTTCGTCGAACACTTAGATCTAAACCCTGATACGTGTCCAATACGGACACGAAACGAGTCCAAAACCTAGGGTTAGCCTATCCTACTGTTAGGTGAGGGCTAGGGCTTCCCTAAAATGATTTTTACCAGATTTTAGGAGCTATGGATAGGATTTTACCTATAGGTGTTCAATCTCCCCAAAAGCTCCAAAGAGAAGGATCCTTCAAACCACCAAAGGCTCTCCAAATTATTCCTTTCCTGTCAACACTTGATACAAACAGCAAGAACATGGTATTTAGGTCCTAATGCAATTTATTAGAGGGAAAAAGGATTTAATTTGGATTTAATAGGAATTTTGAAGATGGAACTCACCTCTTTCCAAAACTTGGCAAGAAAACCTAATGGAGGCTAGCCCTAACTTTGAGAGGCATTAAATAGGGTGGGAAACCCTATGTTGGCTGCCATGGGCTGATTAGGGTTAGGGTTTGGCTACATGGTGTGGGCCTATGGGCTTTAAATCTTAAGTCATTAATCATGACTTATGAAGTCATAAGCCATTTTAGCCTAATCAACTCCAAAACTCTCCAAACAAGTTCTAATGACTTAACCCTCACTAAATTAGGTCAACCCAAGTTTACTTAACCTAACCAAGTGGTCTTAACCTAGGTTAGTCACTAGGTTAGTCTCCTAGTCAACACTAGTCAACCCTCATCCAAACAATTCAAAAATAAATTCTAAAAATTCCTATAAATTCAAATAAATTATAATAAAATCAAATAACCCCAAAAATGTCTAAATACCCTAATCACATGGCTAAGCTCTAGGGTAGGCAGTCTCTACTGTTCACTAGCAAAACACCATAAATCACAAGTCATGAATTTAAATAGTTTAAAAATAATTAAAAATCACTAAAAATCATAATATAAAATAAATATCATTAATTTATAATTATAATTACAAAATTTCAAAATTACCCTCATCTGGAAAACTGGGTGTTACAGTGGGGTCATTAGACTTGGCGTTCGCGGGAAACTAAGTCCGCGATACGTAGGCCCATTTGCTATCCTCGATAGGGTAGTCGATGTTGTTTATCGTTTATCCCTTCCACCTTCGTTACGAGAGGTGCATGATGTGTTTCATGTATCTCAGTTGCGTAGGTATGTATCGAACCCAAACCATATCCTCGATCATTCTGAGCTGGTTGTTGGTACCAACCTGTCTTACGAGGAACAGCCGGTGTCCATTTTGGACCGGAGGGAGAAGATACTCAAGAACCAAACAATTAGCCCGGTCCGTGTTGCTTGGGGTCATCACTCCTTAGGAGAGTCAACGTGGGAACGCAAGGATGATATTCGATCATGGTATCCGCACCTATTTGACTCACAAGGTATATTTCTGTCCGTATGCCTTGATTGTCTTCATTCCTTATGCTTATCACCCTACGAGTAGAAATTGCTTGATATCATAGATTGATAAATATATATATATATATATATATATATATATATATATATATATATATATATATATATATATATATATATATATATATATTACTTGCTATTGATATTATAGAATGACTGCTTGCTTGATAGAATTACTTGTACTTGGATTAGTCTAGCGTTGATGTTTCTGGCCTGCTTGGATTTAAAATTTCGAGGATGACATTTTTCTAAGGAGGGTAGAGATGTCACTTCCCGTTCCCAGAATGCGTATTTTAATACGTGTACTGCTTGAATGTATTTATTTGTACATATCCATAAATTTGTTCAATAATACATAAATTCCCTAAAGTTCATACAAACTCATCGATCAAATACAACCCAAAATCAAACAAAAATAAAACTGATAGTGGAAGAGGTGGCGGAGGTATAGTCGGTCGTCCGCATGCATATATCTGCCCCAGGACCAAAGTGACGATCCGTTGTACGTCCTAGACAGGAACGTCTGCAAGAGTCGGAGGCATGACAAAAGACGTTGTGGTCGTCGGAGGAGCCGGTGTAGTAGACGCTGTGGTCGGAGGAGGATTCGTTGCCGGAGGCGCTAAGGTCGAAGCTGGAGCCGGTGCAGTTGCAGCAGGAATCATACCTGATGTGTTTAGAATTCTGGTCACCTGGGTCATCTAACCCTGTAGGCCCACCATAATCAGTTTAATCTACCACAAAGTGTAGGTTCCGGCAGTATCGTCGGTCTGTGTATCTACAAGTGGAGGTAGAGGTGGAGATAGAGGAGCTCTGGAATAAACGGACGGCTGGGAGGCCAACGATCCGGTACTGTACACGCTGCCCCCTTTCCCTCTACCGACGGCTTATATCCATAAGTCGTTCCTCACAGCCGGCGTTAGTGGCTGACTAGTCCCAACTCCCCCCTTGGCAGTCCCTTCCTCACCGACTCGACTCTCTAAAGTCTCATACGTATTCTATATTTATATAGGTGAATAGAATTAGAGTTAATATTCATATTTTAGTTACTATTAAGTATTATTATGGTTAGGTTATCATACGTCTCCTAAATTTTTCTTTGATTTATAATGCTACTTAGGGTTATGATTTGTTAATATTCATATTAGAGTTAGGACTAACTATTTAGGTAAACTAAATATAGTTAAGTACGTAAAGAAAAAAAAGAAATGCAATTAGATATAGGACTCAAAAAACTTACATAGGCTTTGGTCGCCCGATCATCTACGAGCTTTCCATCCTTCTTTCACTTAAGGTATGCTAAAAAACTTTAGGAAAGTCAATGACGTTAGGGTCTCCTCCTGCCCTTGCGACCTCCTCGTACTGTAACAATTACACACCAGTTTATAACTAAATATTAAATTTAAATAATTGAAGAAATAACAAATAAAAATACTCACCAGTCGTCGATAATTCTCTGAAATTGGATGGATCCACCCGTGTGGTGACCACCCTTAACACAGGCAACCTTTATCTTCTCACACTTGGCCTTATAGGCCGGAGTGTCCATCTTCTTCTTTATCACCTCCTAGAATTTCTCCTTCAACAACTCCTTACGAAGAGCACTATTTAGTGTAGCCAACGCCTTTTGGTCATTAACCATATCCCTCAACCTCTTACTAGCGACGGACTTGTAGCACTTCCGGATCGCCTGATCTCTGTGTGCCGGCCACCAATACAACTTCTGCAAATAAGAACAAATAAAAATAAATGAGAAAATATTTAAGAAATGTTGTAAACAAAGACGATATTGTTTAGGCATACCCCAAGCATCTTGAGCTAAATGAATCGTCTATCAAGTGGAATATCCCCAAAGTTCAGATAGGGACCATGGAATTGAAGACGCATCAAGTCGCCCAAATTTCTACTAGCCTGGAGTAGAAAGAACCTAGAATTAACAAAACAATGTACCATTAAAAAATAAAGAAAGAATGAATAAGTGTGTATAATAACAATTATATACTTACGTTGCTCCATCGGCCCACAGCTCTGGAAGAGTGATGTTGGCTGGCCGCTCTGGTAGAGTAGGAGGATCTATAAATCCGGGTCGACGTATGTACACTCCACGGTTCACCAAAAGGCCAGTATATGGATTTGCCCCAGTAGGAGTGACAGGTGTAGTTTCTGGCGTAGAAGATGGGGCACTAGCACTGGTAGGAGTAGATGATAAAGGAATATCAGGGCTAGCTCCATCGACCGATGAACGAGTGAACGATGGAGATAAGCTATCCTCCTCATCAACCAAATTGTCCTCGCTAACTCCTCTACAATCTACAGCTGTAGTACTAGGAGCAGCAAGAGGGCGGGACTCAGATCCTCGATGTTGTGTACGGCCTCGACCCGCCATATGAAAATCTGAAAGAAGTAAAAAGTTGTGTGATGATACAAATAATCTGTGCAAATCTAATAGAAATTAAAAAATAGTGTGTTGATACAAATAATCAATGCTAATCTAATAGGAACAAAAATGGTGTGATGATACTCATAAGTAGGTAATACGCACTAATCTTCTTCATCTTCTTGGTATTCCGAATCTTCTTTATTTTTACTATCACTTCCACTTTCACCTTCATTTTCAAATTCTTCTTCCTCATCCGATACATCAATTTCAGATTCCTCCTCTATATGAGGTAAGTACTCTATGTTAAGCTCTTCATCAACTATATCATCCTCTACAGTAACGTCAACCTCTATATCGTCAATGCTGGCTAAACTCATATATATTGGTTGAGGCATGACTATCTCATCCTCCTGGTATGCTTGATCTCCAATATTATATGTATTTCTTACTTTAGTTTTGTATACAGCCTACCAATCACGAGTAGTGCAACGTCGACTAGGATAACTCGTGTAGTACACTTGGACCGTTTGGCAAGCTAACACAAATGGTTCAAAATCTACATATCTTTTTTCGTATTTTATATCAATCAATTCAAACTGTTTGTCAATTCTCCATCCTTGCTTGGGTGTTGTGTCAAACCAATCACATTTAAACATCATAATTTTGGTATCAAAAGAGCAATCCACCTCTAAAATATCTCTTAGAATAACGTAATAGTCAAACTCTGGATCGACATTGTAGACTGAACCCCTTACACAAATTTCGGAATGAGTGATTGATAGGCTTATCAGTAGTTCAAAATTTGAAGCCATTGATTGTATCTCCATCCCAACATTTCGCCCTCTAGCTTGGTCCGATAGCTAGTACTCGAAGTCTTTCGTCAGTCAATTGTTTGCTAGGATGAAAAACCTAAAACATCATTATCATAACGTCATTAGGACAAAGCTCTTTCGTCGGTCAATTGAATTTAGAATAGTTAAATAATTTTAATCCTTACATAATTATGGAACCACAACAAAAAATTTCTATCAACCTCTATAGCAAGATCATCATCATCAACGCTAGGTCTCCCTATTTTTATCTCAACTCTAAAAATACTATGATAATAACAAGAAAAGTTAGAAAACGTTTTACAAGTATATAGAAAAATTGGAGTATGTAGCAAAATTATGTTGCTTACTTCTCTATATCTTCCATCTCCTTCATACTACTATTTAGGCAGATATACCGATGAGCGGCTTCAAACTCATCGTCCTCCAACCACCGTAACTTAGAAGCACTTATAGGCTTGCCACCAACATTGAAGATAGTACGTATTCCACTATTTGGTGCATCGACCTCACCTTCATCATTTCTTGGTGCTCTATTCTAGTTTGTTCTGACATGAGTATCAAAGTAGATTGAGCAAAAGTTTGAGAGCTCCTCAATAATATATGCTTCGAATATCGAAGCTTCTACATGGGCCTTATTGCCCACCTTCTTCTTCAGGTGATGTAGATATCTATAAATAATATATTCAATATTAGAACTGTTTGAATAAAATAATTATTAGTACTAGATAATTAATTATTTTATACCTCTCAAATGGATACATCCATCGATAATGGACGGGAGCACTGATACGTGCTTCGTATGCAAGATGAATCGACAAATGTTTCATACTATCAAAAAAGTTGAAAGAAAACACCTTTTCTAACTTGCACAATGTCAATACAATCTTCTCCTCAAGTTCAAACATATGTTGCACCGTCAACTTACTTGAACACATATCTATAAAGAATATAGATAACTCGGCCATCGAACCCCATACTTGAGAAGGCAGCATCTCTCTTAGAGCGATAGGAAGTAAACGCTCCATGAACACGTGGCAATCATGACTCTTTATCCCTATCAGCTTGCGTTTGTTGAGATCAACACATCTTGCCAGATTCAACACTTAACCGTCAAGGAATCTCAACTTTGTAATCCAATTGCATATTATCAATTTATCATCCCTACTCAGTATAAATGGTGCTGAGGGCTTGACCCAGTTACCATTGGATCTTTGTGTTAAATGCAACTCTGGACGCCTGCAAATGATTTCCAAGTCTTTTTTTGCTTTGGGATTATCTTTTATTTTTTCCTTGATATCCATCACCGTGTTGAAGATGTTGTCGAATACATTTTTTCAATACGCATGACATCAAGATTGTGTCTTAAGAGATTATCCTTCCAATAAGGTAAGTCCCAAGATACTCCGCTTTGTCCAATTATGTCTTTGTCCGACTTCTTCTAAGTGATGGCCCAATCTTGGATCTTTCTTTACATTCAGTAAATCTTCTACCTCTGCCCAAACGATATCTCGAGTCAAACGGGGGAGGAGTTAGTTCCTGTCTATCAGCTCTAAAGGTGTCCCTGTTCCTTCTCCATGGATGCGACATAGGAAGGAAATGATGATAGCAATAAAAAAACAAGCTTTCTTCCATTCTGAAGGCGGAATGCCTTACCATTTTCCATCCATATCGGACAAGATATAATACCATGAGTACTCTACCCAGATAATATTCCATATGCTAGAAAATTGTTGATGGTCCACATCAAGATCGCCCGTATCTGAAAGTTCTGCTCCATCGATATATCATACGTCTGAACGTCGAACTGTCATAATTGTTTCAACTTGTCCACCAACGGCTGCAAGTAGATATCGATGTTCTTCTTGAGATTTTTTGGACCGGGTATGATAAGTATCAAGAACATATAAGGAGTCTTCATGCACATCTACGGTGGTAGATTGTTAGGGGTCAAAGTCACCGGCCAACAAGAGTACTGAGCCCCCGACTGTCCGAAAGAAATAAATCTATCAGAACATAAAGTCATCCGAACATTCCTAGGCTCCGCAGTAAATCCAAGATGACATCGATCAAAATGCTTCCATGCCTCTCCATCGAATGGGTGAAATAATTCTCTTTCATCCATCTTCCGTTCTTTGCTATGCCATGTCATGTGTTCTGCAGTATTCGAGGACATATACATCCTGTGTAGCCTCTTTGTGATCGACAAAAACTACATGTATTTGTAGGGGTGCAACCTTGCTTATGTAGCTGATTTTATTTTACCCCAAGTAGGCTTGTACTGGTCCTCGTGACAGAAAATACATCTGCCTTTATCATTATTCTCCTTGTAGTACAACATGCAGCCGTTTCGGTAACAATCTATCTTTTTATAGCCTTATCCGAGTTTTTGTATCATCATTTCTGACTTGTAAAAGTTTTCTAGCAAGTCCTTCGCTCCTTTTGGCAGCAACTCTCTAACAAACTGAATTATCCGGTCATAGCATTCCTACGGTAAGTTAAAATCAGACTTGTGGCTCAAAAATTGTATCACCACCGACAGGACAGAATGAGAATCACAACTCGAATATAACGGAGTATCGGCATGGTTGAACATATCATAGAACTCATTTGCAGCAGGATTCGGATCCTCCGGATCAAAACTTAGACCGACATAAGCCGCATCAAATACCAACTCACGTGCCAAGTTTCGATGCCGATATTGGAAGTGGTCTCCAAGAGTGGACTCTCCCACCTCTGTATTGAAGGAGGACTGATATTGCAGAACCAAAGGTTCTCCTTGAGCCGTCCACTCGATGTAGTTCAGTACGAAACCCTTCTTGTAGAGGTGCTCTCTCATGAGATCTACCTCTTTCAATAGTATATTACGACAATTGACACAAGGGCACTTTATGAGCCTTCCGTCCATGAAGTAAGTTTGGCTACTGGCGTATCTCAGAAATTCCTCGACGTCCGCCTTGAAATCATCCGTCAAACCAATCTTTCTATCATGTCGCCGATTGTACATCCACGAACGGTCAACTAAGTATCGACTCATTGTTCAAACCAATTCTATACCAAGTACCATATATGTTGTAAATACAAGTAAAAATTAATTTACTACCTAATTATAACAACCAAGGTTAACAGTATCAGTATCGAAATTGGTATCAAATATCAATATCGAAATCGATAATATCGACCATTCCTATGAGTATCGATATTGAAATCGGTATCAGACCATTCCTATGAGTATCGATATCGAAATCGGTAATATCGACCATTCCTATGAGTATCGATATCGAAATTGGTATCTGACCATTTCTATGAGTATCGATATCGAAATCGGTATCATACCATTCCTATAAGTATCGAGAAGGAATCTAGAGAGAGAGTATGAAGCTATGCTTCACGTTTGGTTCTATATTTTGCTCTGGTAGAGGAAGCCATGAGATTCTGAGAATGAAGAAAGAAGATGTTTTGAATATAAAGCTCTGCTTCACGTTTGGTTCTTATTAGTTTCGGCCGTATTGGATTAGTATCGGCCTATCGGTTTGTATCGGCTGTATCGGATTGGTATTGGCCTTATCGAATTGGTATTGTCCTATCTGATAGGTATCGACCGTATAGGATTGGTATTGGCCGTATCATATTGGTATTGGCCGTATAGGATTTGTATTGGCCTTATCGGATTAGTATCGGCCGTATCATATCGATATCGGCCGTATCCTTATATTATAGTATTGACAACCCTATAACACCATCCTAGAGTTAAATAATATTTTGAATAATAATCGGATATCATAATCTAATATTAACGGATTCGATATCTTAATTTTCAAAAATATTCGGATATCCAATTCCAATTTTACGAATTTTGAATAATTTACGAAAACCCAAAATCCTAGTTATTCCCATGAATCCAAAACCCTAGCTCCATTATGTCCGTATCCAAAACCCTAGCTAATGTTTATATATGTATCTTCAACCGTGTCCAAAATCCAAAATATAAAAATATTAATAAAAATATGCTAGGGTTTACCGAAGATAAAGGAGGAGGGGGGCACGGAGAGAGGGGGTCTGACCGAAGCACCAAGGGCCAGAGAGGGGGGGGAGTGGGGGTCGAGGAGGGGGCGGAGGGGGGAAGGGGGGCCGTAGAGGGGGGCCAGAGAGGGGGGAGTGGGGGTCGAGGAGGGGACGGAGGGGGGGGAAGGGGGGGCTATAGAGGGAGGGGGACAGAAGGGGGGCACGGAGAAGGGGTCGAGGAAAGGGGTAGAGAGGAGGGGGACGAAGAGGGGGGCACGAAGAGGGGGACTGTAGAGGGGAGGGGGCGGAGAGGGGGCTGTAAAGGGGGCGTGGAGAAGGGGAGAAGGGTCGGCGCTGGCCGCCGAGATCGGAGAGGGGTCGTCGCACCACCGTCGTAGAGGGGTCGCCGCAGTCGTCGGGGAGGAGAAAAGTTTGGGGGAAAATAAAAACTTTCATAAAAATTTGAGAATGAGTAACAAAGGGTTACTGCAACACTTTTACTCATGGACAACGACAGAAATATCTGTCACTAAGTAGTCATTATATAACTAGCGACGAACTGTTGACGGAATTAGCGACGTGAATTAATACTGTATTTTACATATGATATTAGTTGCTAAGCGGTCGCTATTCCGTTGCTATTTAGCGACTGATTTACTTTCGTCTGCAAGATCAGTCACTAAAATATAGTATTTTTGTAGTGCAAGTATAGGAAGGACTTGTTGAAGAAGTTTGACTTCGACAACGCAAGCCTATCGGGACTCCTATGGCTACATCAACTAAAGTTGATCTTAATGAAAGTAGCAAACTAGTCGACCAACGTAAGTATCGAGATATAATTGGTAGTTTATTATATTTAACTGTTAGTCGACTAGATATTATGTTTAGCATTTATATATGTGCAAGATATCAAGCTAACACTAAGGAATCACACCTATGTGCAGTTAAGCGTATCTTTCGATACCTTAAGGATACTTCTACTGTCGGCTTATGGTATCCTAAAACGACATCATTTGACTTGGTTGGGTATTCTGATGCTGATTTTGCTGGATGCAAAGTAGACCATAAAAGTACAAACGGTACGTACCATTTCCTAGGTAAAGATCCAGTCTCATGGTTTAGCAAGAAACAAAATTCTGTTGCATTATCAACAACTGAAGCCGAGTATATCGCTATAGGCCATTGTTGTGTACAAATTTTATGGATGAAACAAACCTTAGAAGACTACAGTCTGTACTACACAAAGATTCCCATTTATTGTGACAACACTAGTACAATAAATTTGACTATGAACCCTGTATGTCACTCACATACTAAACACATCGAAATACGTTATCACTTCTTACATGATCACCAACAACACGAGGATATTTGTTTAGGATTTATTGACACTGATCATCAGTTAGCAGATATTTTTACAAAACCATTGGTCGAAGATAGATTCAACTTTAATCGTCGTGAGTTGGCTATTTTTGGATTTTCGATAACATAATACTTTATGTTTAGAAAATTGTTTAGACTATATTCAAATAATTTATTTTAAGTCAAAGTTATTTTGGGCACAAGCCGAAACGCCCTTCTGTCATACAAGTGTAAATAGCCTAAAATGACACAGTATACTGGTCCTTAGACTGCCGCTAGCTGGGATCCAGCCCCTACAGCTAACCCAAAGTGATAAATACTTAATTAAACAAATAAATATTAGCTCTAATGCACATTTATATTCATAAATAAAAAACTGTTTTAAAAATACAAGTGTAGCAAACTCGGACCGAACTCTGGCCGAGTTCGGTTACTCCCCTAAAAGAACAGACTTACCATCTGCTGGCCCACTTTCTATTTAAACACCCTTTCATCATCTCCCCCCTCCCCTCCCTCTCCCTCCCCCTCTTACGACCACATCCACCAAATCAGAAAACCCTAACCATATTTTTTCCCTATTCTCTTGGAGTTAGCTCCTAAAACTTCAGATCTAAGGGTTTCCTTATCATTCTCTTTAATCCTACGTCGTTATTTTAGGTAATTTCTACTTTTTCCTTGTCAATTTTTTTTCTATGGCTCCTAGATTTTTAAAGAAAAAGAAAAGAGGAGATGGTGCTTCTACATCAAGCCCACCATACACGCCTCTCGAAAGTCTATTTAGTCCACCTCCACTATTCGATGATGATGATTTCGATGCTACGTTGTTCGTAGACTTAGAAGCCTCAATCGCTTGGTTCATGACTTTCACAAATGTCCTATATGTCCGGGCAACTTTATTAATTTTAATATTTTTTCGAAATATTGCTTGACTTTACAAAATCTTAATATGCAAATTTATAAAAAAATTCAATCCGATATACGGCAACGTCGTTCGGATTTTTTATTGTAACTTACAATATTCGCATGGTATGATGTATTTCTCAGTATGTCGTACTGAAATAGAATTTGATGGTGATGACTTAAGCAAATGGCTCCAGGTTCCCAACACTGGAGATGCTCTAGTCGACATCACCAAAGTTTAATTTGGTGTCGATCTAGACTTAGAGTCTTTCAAGGACGCGATGTGTGTTCCGAACCCTAGACCCCAGGGACGGCTCATGTCATGTTACTTGAACCAACATTTCTATGAACTTCATTGCATTATCATTGTATCTATCTTTTCCAAAATGGGATCTACTAGTGAGATCACGTATTTGGAGCTGTCCGCCATGTACCATATTTATTTTGGGATTCCCTTCAGTCTTCCCAAAACTATGATGTCATCTATGTACAACTGCAGGAAGGCCGGTTGAAACCTCATCTATCCTATGGTTCTTCCTATCATATTTCATAGGTACAACATCCCTTTAGATTCTTGTCCTATCGATGTTACACCATCTGAGATTCATAGGTCCCGTAGGTTTTCTATTCCTATTCCTCCTGTAGTTGGTGCCGGAGGCATTCCACCTGCTCAGGCTCCTCAGCCTGCACCAGCCCCTCCCGCTAAGGCCCCTTCTGCACACACCATCGATCAACTCTATGCACGATTTGAGGCTCGTTGCATTCTTGAGGATGAGTGCTATCAGGCGGAATGTATTCATCAGCGAGACACTGACTATCAACTCACATAGCAGTTCTAGACTCTGCAGAACTGTATTGCTGATCTTCAGTGGACCATGTCCCATCATCCCTCTGGTCCCACTCCGATACTTCGTCATCCAGACTTTGATGGACCCAGATTCAACGATCGTCAGGCTCGATGCTACTTCGACCCTACTGCAACCTACATTGATCTCGATCGTTCTGCTAACATTGGCGATGATACGAGTTGATGTGTATAGACTGTGGATATTTTGTGACTATCAGATGATGATGATGATCTTGCAGCACTTATTAGTAGATTTTATTTTACGCACTAGTTATGATAAAGTCTCTTTCAGACTTCTATTTTTCATGAGTTTATGTACTTACATGCTTATGCTACTAAGCTAAGTGATTTCTACCATATTCTATTTATGCAGTTAGACATATTATTGGCCATGTTTATTTCTTTATCTTTTTGGTATGATCTTATTTTCTTTCTTATGTTATTTGTGCTCACTCTTTGTGGGGGAGCTTTCATTTTGAACAAATGACAAAGAGAAAGAAGAGCATATATACCAAAAGTCAAACAAATGTGCCAAGTACCAAACGAGAGGTGTCACGACCCGCACCCGGATATACGGGTACGAATACGTAGGCCACGCCCAGCCTACATCGCAGTATCGGCGGTAGAGCGCTGTCAAGTACCCTATACTAACTACAACATCTAAAGATCCATAATTAGAAATGTACTCATGTCACATTACGAAAACTAAGGAAGATAAGACAATAAATAATAACAATATCACTAGAACAACTAGAATCTACAAGGATCATATGAGACAAGAATAAAACAGAAGGAACAATAATAAACTAAATGACTACCAGACCTAGAACTCTTGAGAGACAACTCACGGTGAAGAATACCGAGAACCACCCCAGCTAGCAACATCCTGTAGTCCAATACTGAGGGCACAACTACTCGTAAAATTTTGTCAACATATCCAGTCAAGATGGAACGAGCACAAATCTCAAATAACAGTTTTAGTTAAACGATATTGAAAATATAGCAGTAAATATAGAGAATATACAAGAAATCACGAAATGTACATGCGAGTATCATGGCAAGGTAAGCTGTAAATCTAGAGCTAGAACAAGACAAGTAAAACTGATCATGGCATGTACAAGAATCAAGATTCATCTATCTAAGTGTGTAAGTACTAGCTACAATATGTGGCCGGCTTGGGTCTGCACAAGGTCATGATCTAGCCAATCATACGTGTGGTGTAGGATTGGCATTCACAAGGTTCACAAGATATACAAGGCGGGTATTGACCACACATCTACACTAATACTCCCCGTCCCCGACTAGTATAGTGGATCCAACCATGACACATCATGACAATCGATTCTCTGAGAGGGTAGCTAGCCTTCGCAGGAATCGTGTCTATACAATGCACAAGGAACAAGAAAGACTTGTACAAGATATACCAAGGAAAGCGAGGAATAACATCTCATGACGGGATCCAGAGAAATACCAATCCGTGTGAACAATGTGTCAAGAGAACAAGGATATCTACACAAAATAAAGAAACATAGATGATATCATAAAACAGAAATATTATCATAGAATGTACTCGCCTGAGATCTCGTAGAATATGTCAACTGTGTAATCTGGCTCAGAGTAAAATCATAGACCTAAAGATGATATATATATATATAAGTTAATTAGGGTTCAATAGTGTTAGGCATGATTATATAGGTCAATCTCTGTCCACTAAGTCAAACTAGGTCACAGGAAGTTAAACCAAGTCAAACTAGGTCAAACTGGGTTAGTGGTTGACTTACAGTTGACTTTTAGTCAACTGGTCAACTCTGGTCAACCCTAGGTCAACTCTATGTCAAACTTGACTAACGTTGACTAACAGTTGACTTTGGGTCAACTGGTCAACTTCGGTCAAGTTCTAGTCAATTTTAGGCTACGGTTGACTTTCGGTTGACTTTTGGTCAAAATAGTCAACTGTGGTCAACCAAGGTCAAAACTAGTCTAACCTAGGTCAATGTTGATTCTACTTCGATGTTCAGTCAAAGTAGTCAACCATGGTCAAACAGGGTCAAGGCTAGTCTCTATAAACATCTACAGGGTCAACACATTCAATTTCAGTGGTTGTGAAAGCACTGGAATCGATGGATCTCAAAATACAACAAAAGGAGAGATTATAATAATAGGGTGAAAACCTACAGATATTGTCGGATGGTGAAAAAACCATTACCAACGTGTCCAGAATGGTCGAAATAGCTAGAATAGCCTGCACATAAGTCCAATTTGGACACATGGGCAAAAGATAATTTCGAGTCAAAACGGTGTCCGTGTCGGATCCGCTTTACACCGAAAAACGTGCAAGGATACTATCCCACTAAACCTAACAAATTATATGTCTACGAATTCAGAATGACAATACGAACCCAACGGTATATCCAGAATTGGATTCCGTTGAACTGATCTCAAATTGGTCCGTTGACCAGGATATTAAAATTCTGATTTGCACGAAAAAAGTGTGTCGGAGCTAATGTCCTCAAAACTCAGCAAATTATATGTCAACGAGTCCAGAATGATGATACGAACTCAACGGTATATCCAAAATTGGATTTCGATGAGCCGATCTCAAAATGACCCGTTGACCCGGATATTGCTATCCGACTTGCACCGAAATACGTGCCGAAACCAATGTCCACTAAAACCTAGCAAATTATATGTCAACGAGTCCAGAATGACGATACGAACTCAACGCTATATCCGGAATTGGATTCCGATGAGCCGGCGTCAAAAAGTCCCGTTGACCCGGACTTTGGGACCCACTTTGCACCAAAATGCGTGCCAGGGCCCACATCCTCCAAATCTAACAAACCTTATATGAAAACATGCCAGAACGACGCCACGAGTCTACTGGTGGTGTCAAAAATGGAATTTTACAACTTGGAATTTACAAATTTGGACGGCCAACTTTGGCGTCGAATTCAACCAATCAAACGTGCTCACAATGAAACGAAAATTGAGGGACAGGAATAGGGTTATACCAGCTTCGCATAAGAACTAGTAGCACACTAGACGGAGCTGCGATGGAGGAGATACGAACCGACGAAGTTGGCTTCGCAAAACTGTCCAAAAATTACACAATTAAACGGTCAATTTGGTGGCCGGTTTCGATCCATCAAACGACGAAATTACGGATGAAATTTGAGAGGGATGAAGGGGTATATACCGAGATTCTGATGGAGCAAAGAGTTCGCCGATCCAACTGTCGGATTGTCCAGAAAATTCGTACGAAGTCGCTGTCCTTGGGGCGAATTCTGTGTTTCGTTCCCGCGCGCGTCACGACGGGATCTCGTGCAAAACGCACGGATCGCCTAGACGACGCATCGGGGAGACAGGAGGCGGCCAAGGGGTGCTTGTCGGGGTCATCCGACCATGGGTGGCCGGCCACGCGGTGGCGTACGGTGGTGCGTGGCCACCCGCGGCGAACTGCAGGCTGCTGCTGCCGCTACTGCAGGCTGCTGCTGCCGCTACTGCGGACTGCTGCTATGGGCTGCTGCACGCGCGTGGCCAGGGCGGCAGCGGCGGCGGTCGCCGGGCCACGGCAACGACGGCGGTGGAGGTGATGGTCATGGTAATGGTGGTGGTGAGCTTGAAGAGTGGTGGTGGTGTGGTGCTCATGGTGGTGATGGTGGTGGAGATGGTGGGGATGATGATGATAATGAAGAAGGAGAAGAAGAAACATGAAGAAGAAAATGATGGAGGGTGGTGTGCTGCTCTCGTACAGCAAAGGAGGGGTGCTTGTGTGTGATGGGGTGAGAGAGAGAGAGAAAGATTATATATATAATATATATGTGTGTGTATATATTATATAAAGAAGAGAGAGAGAGAATGAGAGATATTTTAGAGAGAGAGATATTTAGAGAGAGAGGGGGTAGTGGTCGACTGCTAGGGAGGGTCTTGTATGTGATAGTGATGGGTGAGAGGGTGTATGTGTGTGGATTTAAATGTAGAGAGAGAGGGAGTATTATATATATATATAATAGAGAGAGAAAATAAGATATTTATATAAAATAGGAATATTTTTTAGTAGAAAAAAATATAAATACAATAGTGGGGTGATATGGGTAGACATGGTAGGGTCACACCAATTTGGGTTGGGTGTTGGATCAAGTTGGTCAGGCTTGGGGCCAAGATTTAATTAAAATAATAATTTTAAACCAAATTAAATCATGGATGAAATGGGAGCACAAGGGAGATCAAATCGGTGGCACGCAAGTGGCACGTGCATAGTAGACTCAAAACAGGCCAGGGCCATATATTGGGTCGACTGGATTGGACCGATGTCGGGCCCGAAAATTAAATTGGAAGTCAGGTCACAAATTACGGTGGATAATTAATTGGCCTAAATTGACCCAAAAGTTGTGCGAAGCAATTGAAGCTCAAGATGGTGTGTCTGAGTGGGACATTAAGGTCATGGGTGAAGAGTGTCTCGAGTAGATCATCCATGACAAGTTGGTTTCGAGAAAATGACTAGCCTTGTGCTCCTAAATTAAAAGTCACGGTAACGTGCATATGATGATCAAAGATAAAAGTGGAAAAATTAATTAATGATCAAATGGTCTAAATTGACCCGAAGTTGTGTGAAGCAAAAAGAGTACAAGAGAACAAGTTTGGATGGGACATGATATATCAATGTGAAGGTAATCTTGTCTACTACTTACTGATGAAGGAAGTTTCCAGAGATTGGCATCCCTGACACTCCAGAAGTCAAAGTCACGGTAAAGAGCATTATATCAAATAATAATCAAATAACAATATTTATTGCAAATAATTGATTTATAAAATTAAAAAAAAAGCCCTAAATTCAGGGGGCTTACATCCTACCTACCTTATAAAAATTTCGTCCTCGAAATTAAAAATCATTTAATAGGTCAAGCTAAAACATACAACTGCTATGGCTACAGTACCCAATCTGCTACCCTTGTGATCATCTATGTTGTTTCTCTCTACAGGTATTTTGGTTCAGGTTCAACAAGCTTCTTCCATTAAAACTATGTCTATTTTACTGCTGAGAATCTTTATATCCATAAGAACCTTTACGTATATCCTAAAATATAGGTCATCCTCGAGATACTATATATCAGCAATACTTGGCCATCAACCAAAATTCTAATCTCAATAGCAATTTGTTTGTTTCCTTATCCCATCCTAAGTATCTTTATCCTATTAATCACAAGCTCCTTGAAATAATACATTCAAAACCTATTCTTGGCATTGAGCCTTCTCTCTTTTTACTCAAGAACTCCTGAATATAAACCCTCAAATTCAAACTCTTAATTCATTTATCGATTTATTTATTACCCATGTACATATGTCCTTGTTTTGTTTCTGCTATCTTTCAATCTTGCACGCAATGTTATCTCCTTCTATTTCATTCTATATATCGATCTATCCTCCAATCATAAGTAAATGGCTTGTAGATAACCAATAATCACTTGGTCATTAAAGTCCTACAATGCTCAACCCTCGAACCTAAGCACAAGATTCTAGTCCTTAATCTGTAGTCACAAAATATAATATTTCATTATTCCATCTTAGATACCTTATCATCAATCTATACTATTAAACTAATCGTCCTTAATGGTTTTCTAAGTCCACTATATATATAGTCAGTCACTCATATCTGTCCTATAAGCTTAACCCAATAAATCCTTAGGAAAAATATACTCATCACAATCACACATAATAACATATAATAGTTACTCTACAGAATCTGTTAACAAGGTCTGGCTATCCAGTCATCAAAAATAGAAGGTAACAAGGGCCTAAGACTGGGTCTAACAATCCATATCAATATTCAAGCAAGGTAAGGGTCAAGCAAGACAGGAGAGATTGTCGAAATATTTCCAAGAATAGTACGAGGCCAAACGAGATGCATAGGACGTAATCAAAGTAAAACTCAAAAACCTTATACCTCCGTAATTATTTCACTTGAAGTTACTATCGCGCTAGTGTACATCTTGCTGCGATTAACTTCCTTGTTCCATAATACAATGGATGACTGCAGTGCACAGCTACCACGCCAAATAATATAGGTTCCTGAACTTAACTAGGCCAAATCCGTGAAATATTTCCAAACAATTTTTGCAAAATAAAGGAGAAAATGTTAGTCAAAATGCTTAGGGAGTGGTCCAAGTAGAATTCGAGAAACATATTTAACCATGATGCCATTATCTGAAGTCATACCTTGCCAGTATTTCTCTGGATGCAAACTCCCGATTCCGTAATACAAGGATAAATTACTTTTTAAACTTCCTTGAATCAATCCATGAGGCACTTTCAACTATTACCGAGAAGGACAAGAAGAATTATCCAAGAGGCTAGCGAAGAAGAGTTTAGTCAAATCATATGAAAGATGGAACACAAAATAATATGTCGAGAAAATCCTAGTTGTGGCTGTAGATAGATAGAGTTAACCAAGACAGAGAAGAATGATGATAAGAATTTGTTCTTGCTTATCCGGTCATAACGAAGTGATCCGATTTAAGATACAGTCTGATAACCATACACGTCTTCCTGAAATTATGTTGCCAGAATTTTTGCCACGCCAATAAGCATAGCTGCTATAAACGATGGAGTCCATAACTTGGATATACACCCTATAATTATGTCATCTAGATTCCTTACCACGCCAACCGGTATGGCTGCAAGAAAATCAAAATTCTATAACTAGGATAGTATCACTACAAGAAAAATGGCTTTTCTTGACGGTTTTTCCCCGTCAAGAAAGACTTTTCTTGACGGTTTTGGATCCGTCATCTAGGCCCCCGTCAAGAAAAGTCGACACTTTTCTTGACGGTTTTTTGTTTGTATCCTTGACGGTTTTAAACCGTCAAGAAACATGCGTTATCTTGACGGTTTTAAACCGTCAATAAAACAAACAAAAAACCGTCAAGAAAAGTGTCGACTTTTCTTGACGGGGGCCTAGATGACGGCTAATAACCGTCAAGAAAAGTCTTTCTTGACGGGGAAAAACCGTCAAGAAATTGTTTTTTGGTGTTTGCAAACCGTCACGAATTGAATTATTTTTTGACGTTTTTGCAACCGTCAAGTTAAAAACCGTCAAGGAATAAAAAAATTTGCCGTTTTACAACCGTCAAGATAAACATAATATATTCCAGAAATCCAATTACCAAATACACATAATTACACAGAATCCAATTCCAGAATCAATATATAATATCACAAGCATCACACAACTATAATACACAATTTTTATATTAAAAAATACGTTGTTCGTACATCCAAACATCCAACAAGTACATCCAACCACAAACACGTTCGTACACCATAAATATCCTAAACATTTATAGGAGTAAATTAACCAAAATATCTCTGAACCCAGAGCAGCATGCAACAAGTACATCCAACAAGTACATCCAAACGTCCAACCACAAACACGTTCGTACACCATATATACATATCCAAAACATATTTACAGGAGTAGATTAACCAAAATATATCTGAAACCAGAGCAGCATTTCCTTTAGGTTAATCTGCAAACAAGGTGAACATAACATTATAAGTCAGCAACACAACTGAAATTCAATCAAATTTTGAATGGACAGAACAATCTAGGGAGGACTCAAATGTTGCAGTAGTTTAAATGTGCAGGAAATCAGTTGGGGAAAAAAATACAGAAATAGAGAGACAGTTCAGTTTAACATTCAATTCCCAATTAACATCAACAACAACCCCCAACCATCTCAGATATCACAGCATAGAAAACAACTAAGGTTAAACCCAGTTGAGTTATAACATTCAGTTCTTACTGAAAACTCAAATTATTTAGCAATTTCAAACCCAGACTAAACCCATATTCCCAGATTTGCAGTTCATAATACCCCCATATACTAGTTAATGTAATCTTTTATGCCAACAACAACATATTGTTCCTCCCTTTCTTTCTCTCTCATTTCTCCTCTTCTCTCCCACCCCCAATCTTCGCATGGAAGCGCACTGAACATTTAGGGGGTAAACTAATAGGACAGTGGAAATGCCAATTCAGTCAATTGATTACGGTTCATAACAAGGTCAGTTAAAAGTTTAACCATAAAGCGAATATGAGTATAGGCTGAATTTGTATGACAGGAATTAGAAAGCAATAATCAAGGCCGACAACTTGGCAAACAAAGAGGCATGAGTTGCACTGATGCAGGCCAATGGACTAATAGACAATGTAGGCTAGGAAGGTCAATATGAAACATCTTAGCTGTTCTATTTAAGAAAAGTTATTCAACATTTATACTTCTTTTAATGCTGAAAAATCTTAAGAGATAAATGTGATTGAAGCACGAAAAAAGTAACACTTCAATTACTTCTGTGTCACCCCCTCCCACTTAAATATTTCTACATGAAACTACAAAAGTTCGTGTAAACAAAAAAATTACTTAAACCAACTAGGTTTAATATTCAGCATGTTAACAACAAGATGTCAGGCGGACATTATTCATCCGCTTGGGTGCTAGACTTTAACTTCTATGGCAATTCAATATGTTATGTTTGAAGAAGATTCAACTTAAGAGATATGTCCACAAATGAAAATTACATATAAATAGAAGTGATCTGTCACAAGAAGTTTTCATGAAAGACACTATATGGATAATTTAGTATCAACTACACTATTAAAGTGGTTTGTGTCGAAGAAGTCGATGGTTTTCAAACGAAAAAGAAGAAGATAAAAACCTGAATCATTAAATTTGGTTTGGTTTATGATATGCAAGAACACTCCGCTCGAGTCAGACCATCCGAATCCTCGCTATTGAGGCTCCTCCTTCTAATGCTCATCGTAGACATCATAATTGCCATTTTTCTTGTAGTATTTTGACCAGCTTTAAATAGAAGTAGAAAATAACATCATCAACAAACGACAATTGCCACAATCCTAACAGTATTATTTGTGTGAAAAAATTAGAGACGTCAAAGGAAATTCTCCAAAAAAAATTAGAGACATCAAAGGAAATTCTCCGAAACTGATATGTCCAATACGTATCGACTGATACTACAAATCTTCTTTTTTTTCATTTTTCAGTGTTATGTATTTCTTGTCAAACTACCTGATACATAACGCAGCCGCCTAGTATTGTTGGCATATTAGCAACAAGAAATATCCATATGGATAAATGAAAATTAGTATGAAAATTAGAAGGGGAAAATTGGTTGACACTTTATTCTTTTCCATTGTGCAAGAAACTTGAACTTGGCAGTTGGAACAGTTGGCAATCTGCACAAAGTACTCACATAATGTGCAAGATGCCATGGCTATCCTTGCAGACAAGAATCATTTATATTGGCTTCAGGTTCCGAAACTTGCTCATGTTTCAATTTTTGTAAAGGATCATTTATTGACTTCAGGTATGCATCCACATACACAACATAAAGGTTAAGGTAAACTTGAGAAGTTACCTCTGCATAAAAGCTACATATTATTAAGGACTTCAAGCATGAAAGAAGGCTCTGAAAGGACATAAACAAACAAACAATGCACGTATCTACATTGCTTCAACTGGATCACATGGAATAAAATATCTATCTGAGCATATAGTTAAATTACTATCCAATATAGAGAATAGTGGTACTACTATATAATTGTAGTTCCATTTTCACATCAGCATATAGTTAAATTACCAGTGCAACAGTATCATTCCTAAATATGTGACCTTAAAATAATTTGTGCTATGAATCTACCATAAAACCTAACAAAATCGATATTATATAACAAGGAATTGAAACTAAGGAAACCAAATAATTGCGCACTACAATTAACTGGGAGCAGTAAACATATACAAAATGAAATTTTTTGGTATATGTAATCGGTTCCTAATTTAAAAACTTAAGATAATTCTATACTTTTCTCTAGTCACAACTTCATAAAGAAATAGCACAGATTTGAAAAAGGTAGTAGCAAACCTCTATCCCTCCAACAAGGACATGCAGACATGGATTTTTTATTATGCTGTCAATTGTTACTCCATGTAATGTCCCAACTAGTTGAACTCCTCTTTGGGCAATAGTACTGGCTACCATTGCTTCAAGTTATGTCCCAAATTCATCAATTATAATGATTTCGGGCATGTGATTTTCAACAGCTTCAATCATAACCTGCAAACATATCATAAATTATTCAAATAACGACATAGATATTGCCACATGATAATCAATTTACAACTTGGTGTATCCACATTCATCCAACTTATAAAAGTTCTCCCTTTATAATGAAAAGCTTGTGATACAATACTTTTGTTCCTATAATTGACCTCAGCATTCAATATGACTAATGAGCAATCACAATTCTTTATAGAATTATGCCCTCGAGGTTGCATATCGAATACATAGTAGCCAATATTTTTAGAAGGCGAATATATGAGCTGCAGTGTTGGGTCCCTATTGGAAGAATAGCAAAAGCCATAAGCCTTACAACTTTTGTTTTAATTTTGTAAAAAAGATACTTGGAGACTCTCTTAATGTATCTCTTTTACAAAAATAATTCTAGGAATTATTAATATTTGAAAAATTAATAAATTAATCAAAGTGGTGTAAAAATTCTTTACCACAGAACAAGTTTGCATAGTGTTGTAGTACTTTAAATATTAGAACCACAGACATTGTATGGATTCTCAACAAGTCACGTAGGAAAGATGACAACTAAGTCAAGGTTTTCCTTAAGCAGATGAATAATCATCTGCTTCCGGAAGAAATCGAAGAATTTCTTGGGAATCCTACAAGATCAATTCGTTCTTTTTCTCTGACAGATGGCCAGAACTTCATCTGGGTTCGAATCCTACTGAGAAGTCCACTAGAGATCAGAAATTTTTGAAGAAAAAACAAGATGTTTCTTTTGTCCCTTCCAGGCGATCGGAAAATAAAGAAATGGTTGATATATTCAAGATAATTACGTATTTACAAAATACCGTCTCAATTCATCCTATTTCATCAGATCCGGGATGTGATATGGTTCCGAAGGATGAACCGGATATGGACAGTTCCAATAAGATTTCATTCTTGAACAAAAATCCATTTTTTGATTTATTTCATCTATTCCATGACCGGAACAGGGGGGGATACACGTTACACCACGATTTAGTCTCCATAAGTGAAGGTATGCTCTGCCCAACCGCACTTTATAGGAAGTTCGTCAATGAATACCTTGTTTACATCTTTTAAAACACTGATAAGACTTTCTACCATTCACAATTGCAAAAGGCAAAGAAATGAAAGGCATGAACAAATATGTTATGCTCCAAGTTCTCTAATAATACTTGTGTTTAAACTCAAAAAGGGTTACCCCTGCTTGAATGATAATTTCAAAGAAAAAATGAACATGGATCCTAGAATGGATAATTGCTACTTTCAGTGGTCTTCTGAAGTACAATATCTTTGTCATGCTTGTATGTGTACATATCTTAAATTGAACTTTTTTGCTTCTTGATATCCTTGTGAAAGCTGAAATATTAACCTTTTTCTGCATTCATTAGTTTTTTGTCCCTACAGAACACTGAATCGTTCACTTTCTTGATATCTAGGGATGATACCCGATCACAGTGGTCTTTCCAACACCTGGAGGACCTATAACCAAGATGGTACCCCCACCCTCGACCAAATCGTATCATCTCCAAACTTCATGATATTTGATTATACTCCCTTGAACAAGAACAAACAAACGAGAATAGTAGCAGGGACTTTGGCATAAAAATGCAAAAATAAATTATGATCCACGATCACAAAGGGAATGAGATCGAACAATAATGTAATCAATCATCAATGCCTTGTTCGCCCCCAATTTTACTTGATTGTGCCCCCAAAAAATGATTTTATCATGAAAAAAAAGAAAGAAAAACTTCTACTCTGACTGGTCTTGCGTACCGATGGTGTCACGAAGGCCTCGTTGTAGACCACCAGGGGTGGGACTTTACGTCGTAGCCCTAGATTCGGAAGATGACGACAGTCGGAAGAGGACAGGATGGTAGCGATGCTCCCCTGACCAGAGATAGAGAGAGGAGGAAATATGAGTGAGGAGACATTCTTCAATGCATCAATCTGATGGTTGAAGGAAAATTTTGGGGGAGACTGGCTAAATATTAGCAGATAAAGCATGCATCTTACAATATGATAGCGAGCAGGTAAGTTAATGAAGTCTGCAGAGCAGAGTAAAAATTTACTAAAAAACACATCGATAATTGCATTCAGAGGATTTTCACATGGGAGACCCATGAAAACTTTCAAGTCTCTTTAGTGACCAAATGGAGAATTTTGGAAACATAACTGATACATGTCCTTCTACAAAACCATTTTGAAAATTACTGCATTTGGTTCTAACCAAACTAATCAATAGATATAAATTATTACACTGCACCAAGTTGTCACCACCAAATCTAGAAATTATATCTAAAGCAACATAGTCAGGGTTGCCATATCAACTCACAGGCTTGAATAATTATTGTAATTGCTCTGTTACATAGAACAAGAGTGCCAATTAAGCAATAAAGCATTATATCAACATAATTTTACAACAACAACAAAAGTAGCAAAACCACTTATTCCTCACCCAACAAATGCACGTCCTAACCCGACCGAAAGACAACAACTACACATAGCAAGCAAGCAAGCACAAAATAATAGTAACAGAATTGAGCAAGCACACAACTTTCCACAAGAAGAAACAACATAGTTTCAAAACAAGCTCACTACTTTCATCAACAAATGCAAAGAGCTACTGATCCATGCGGCAATCAAGTACAGACAAGTTAATCTAACCTCCTTCACAACCTCCGCCAAAGAGAACAAGGCACCCGATGACAAAATTGAGGGAGAGGGAAGCACTTGGCCCACGAAAGATCCCATCTTTACTCGACAGCCGGTGGCAGGAGAGAGAACCCAGGTGGGAAAACTCCCTGTAGAGCCTCATCCATGAGATCTATCTCCTTCCCTGGAAGGAGAAGGACGCCATGCTGAAATCCCTCTTCGTCCCCTTCCTACAGACAAACAAAAATATCTCCAAACTCAAAATTCAAACACCAATTGACCAAAACCCTAACCCTAAATTAAATATGATGATTCAGGGATCAGAGGAAGAAGCTTCTCCTTGTTCAACATTTTAGGGTTAGGCTTTGGGAGTTGGGGTTAAGGTTTGGAGAAAGGAGGAGGAGAAGATTTGGGGGTGAGAAGAGGGGAGGGCTTAGGAAGTAGGGGAAGAGGAAAGGAAGAAGAGGAATCCATGGTTATGGGGAAGTGAAGAGAAGTCGTACCAAATTGGAGTCGTCGACCGTATCATCGTACCAAAGGGAAGGGAAGAACCAAATCTGTGGGAGGCTCTTTAGAAGGGGGAGGGGGGGTTTTCTCTCTCTTAAGGAGGAGAAGGTTAGGGAGAGAGGAGGAAATGTTGGGGATGATCGGGAAAATTTTTGCTGGTTCATCGATTAAAAAGAACCACAGCCGTCAACAAATATGAAAAATTTGAAAAAATTACGAAAATGGCAGCTGAAAAAATTCCGCCAAGTTTTTTGCACATACATTACTTGACGGTTATCACCAAACCGTCAATAAATAAATTGCTATTTCTTGACGGATCCTCCGAAACCGTCAACATACATGGTATAAAATTGCTAATTTAACAAATAAAAGGGCATCTCTTGACGTAAGCCTAAATACGTCAAGAAAAGCACTATTGTTGACGGCTTTTGATGACCGTCAACTTATAAACCGTCAAGAATCATCATTTTTCTTGTAGTGTATATCCAACATCAGGCTCCACGTCCCTGTCGTGCTAGCTAGTATGACTGCGATAAATTCTAAACTCCATAAATAAAGTAGACATTTATCGTCCTCATCAAATAAGTTTATCAGAATATCTTAACTCAATTCATAAAAAAAACTGATCTTAGATACAAAGTCAAAGTCAACAACGAACGAACATTAAGATTCAAAATTCAACGATGAATCAAGGATAAGTAAATGGAAACTAGCGAAAACATATTCCGATGCAGGGTTTAGGAAAAGTTCTCAGGAGAAGTCCCAAAGGTACTATCTAGGTCAAGATTGAAAGTTCTGGAATATAATCTAAATAATCTCAACCTTGATATAAGATTGACAAATCATATTTGATTCTCAACCTAGAGGATATATAAGTTCAACTTATACCTTCCCTCTGGGATCCACAAGTCATCCCAAGAAAGAATAAAGTTTGATACGGGCAAATATTTCAAAAATCAAGACGAATGGAAACAAGTGGGAAAAGCTTTCGAAATAAGATTCCCAGGAGTCATCTCTGGAATCTACCAAGAGTTCCTAATATGTGACTGAGTACCAAAATCCTAAAATATTCCATGACTCAACCTTAATAATAGGACAGGCTCGTAGTAGTACAGATAAGCTCAAGTACCACCACGACTTCGCATTAATTGCAAAGACTGACCTACGTGGGCCACCACAAAAATGTGTCACGACCCGTACCCGGATATACGGGTACGAATACGTGGGCCACGCCCAGCCTACGTCGTAGTATCGGTGGTAGAGTACTGTCAAGTACCCTATACTAACTACAACATCTAAAGATCCATAACTAGAAATGTACTCATATCAAGAAAGATAAGACAAGAAATAATAACAATATCACTAGAACAACTAGAATCTACAAGGATCATATGAGACAAGAATAAAACAGAAGGAACAATAATAAACTAAATGACTACCAGACCTAGAACTCCTGAGAGACAACTCACGGTGAAGAATACCGAGAACCACCCCAGCTAGCAACATCCTGTAGTCCAATACTGAGGGCACAACTACTCCTAAATTTTTTTCAATATATCTAGTCAGGATGGAACGAGCACAAATCTCAAATAACAGTTCTAGTTAGACGATATTGAAAATGTAGCAGTAAATAGAGAAAATATACAAGAAATTACGAAATGTACATGCGAGTATCATGGCAAGGTAAGCTGTAAATCTAGAGCTAGAACAAGACAAGTAAAACTGATTATGGCATGTACAAGAATCAAGAATCATCTATCTAAGTGTGTAAGTACTAGCTATAACATGTGGCCGGCTTGGGTCTGTACAAGGTTATGATCTAGCCAATCATACGTGTGGCGTAGGATTGGCATTCACAAGGTTCACAAGATATACAAGGCGGGTATTGACCACACATCTACACTAATACTCTCCGTCTCCGACTAGTATAGTGGATCCAACCATGACACATCATGACACGTGATTCTCTGAGAGGGTAGCTAGCCTTCGCAGGAATCGTGTCTATACAATGCACAAGGAATAAGAAAGACTTGTACAAGATATACCAAGGAAAGCGAGGAATAACATCTTATGACGGGATCCAGAGAAATACCAATCCGTGTGCACAATGTGTCAAGAGAACAAGGATATCTACACTAAATACAAGAAACATAGACGATATCATAAAATAGAAATATTATCAGAGAATGTACTCGCCTGAGATCTGGTAGAATATGTCAACTGTGTAATCTAGCTCAGAGTGAAATCATAGACCTAAAGATGAGATGTATATAAGCTAATTAGGGTTCAACAGTGTTAGGCATGATTATATAGGTCAATCTCCATCCACTAAGTCAAACTAGGTCACAGGAAGTTAAACAAAGTCAAACTAGGTCAAACTGGGTTAATGGTTGACTTAAAGTTGACTTTTAGTCAACTGGTCAACTCTGGTCAACCCTAGGTCAACTCTAGGTCAAACTTGACTAACATTGACTAACAGTTGACTTTGGGTCAACTTCGGTCAAGTTCTAGTCAATTTTAGGCTACGGTTGACTTTCGGTTGACTTTTGGTCAAAATAGTCAACTGTGGTCAACCAAGGTCAAAACTAGTCTAACCTAGGTCAATGTTGATTCTACTTCGACGTTCAGTTAAAGCAGTCAACCATGGTCAAAGAGGGTCAAGGCTAGTCTCTATAAACATCTATAGGGTCAACACATTCAATTTCAGTGGTTGTGAAATCACTGGAATCGATAGATCTCAAAATACAACAAAAAGAGAGATTATAATAATAGGGTGAAAACCTACAGATGTTGTTGGATGGTGAAACAACCATTATCAACATGTCCAGAATGGTCAAAATAGCTAGAATAGCCTGTCCATAAGTCCAATTTGGACACAGGGGCAAAAGGTAATTTTAAGTCAAAACGTTGTCCGTGTCGGACCCGCTTTGCACCAAAAAATGTGCAAGAATACTAGTCCACTAAACCTAACAAATTATATGTTCACGAATCCAGAATGATGATACGAACCCAACGGTATATCCAGAATTAGATTCCATTGACCCGATCTCAAATTAGTCCGTTGACCAGGACATTGAAACTTTGATTTGTACAAAAAAGCGTATCGGAGCCAATGTCCTCAAAACTCAGCAAATTATATGTCAACGAGTCCAGAATGACGATACGAACTCAACGGTATATCAGAATTGGATTTCGATGAGCCGATCTCAAAATGACCCGTTAATCCGGATACTTGTATCCGACTTGCACCGAAATACGTGCCAGAACCAATGTCTACTAAAACCTAGCAAATTCTATGTCAACGAATCCAGTATGATGATACGAACTCAACGGTATATCCGAAATTGTATTCCGATGAGCCGGCGTCAAAAAGTCCCGTTGATCCGGACTGTGGGGCCCGCTTTGCACCGAAATGCATGCCAGGGCTCACGTCATCCAAATCTAACAAACGTTATATAAAAACGTGCCAGAACGACGCTACGAGTCCACTTGTGGTGTCCGAAATTGAATCCAGAGTCCCGGGTTCAAAAATGGAATTTTACAACTTGGTATTTACGAATTCGGACGGCCAACTTTTGTGTCGAATTCAACCAATCAAACGTGCTCACAATGAAACGAAACTTGAGGGACAGAAAGAGGGTTATACCAGCTTCGCATAGGAACCAGTAGCACGCCAGACGGAGCTGCGATGGAGGAGATACGAACCGACGAAGTTGGCTCCATAAAACTGTCCAAAAATTACACAATTAAACGGTCAACTTGGTGGCCGATTTTGATCCATCAAACGACAAATTAAAGGACAAAATTTGAGAGGGATGAAGAAGTATATATCGAGATTGTGACGGAGCAAAGAGTTCGTCGATCCAACGGTCGGATTGTCCAGAAAATCCGTACGAAGTCGTTGTCCCGGGCGTAAATTCTGTGTTTTGTTCCCGTGCGCGTCACGGCGAAATCTCGTGCAAAATGCACGGATCACCTACACGGCACGTCGGGGAGGCAGGAGGCGGCCAAGGGGTGCTCGCCGGGGTCGCCCGGCCATGGGTGGCCGGCCAAGCGGTGGTGCGCGGCCACCCGCGGCGAACTGCAGGCTGCTACTGCTGCTACTGCAGGCTGCTGTTGTCGCTAATGCGGGCTGCTACTGCGTGCTGCTGCATGCGCGCGGCCAGGGCGACGGCGGTGCGGCACGATGGCGGTCGCCGGGGCACGGCAACGGCGGCGGTGGAGGTGATGGTCATGGTGATATTGGTGGTGAGCTTGAAGAGTGGTGGTGGTGTGGTGCTCATGGTGGTGATGGTGGTGGAGATGGTGGGGATGATGATGATAATGAAGAAGGCGAAGAAGAAATATGAAGAAGAAAATGATGGGGGGGTGTGCTACTCTCGTACAGCAAAGGGGGAGTGCTTGTGTGTGATTGGGTGAGAGAGAGATTATATATATAATATATATGTGTGTGTATATATTATATAAAGAAGAGAGAGAGAGAATGAGAGAGATTTTAGAGAGAGAGATATTTAGAGAGAGAGGGGATAGTGGTCGGCTGCTAGGGGGGCTTGTATGTGATAGTGATGGGTGAGAGGGTGTATGTGTGTGGATTTAAATGTAGAAAGAGAGAGAGAATATTATATATATATAATAGAGAGAGAAAATAAGATATTTATATAAAATATGAATATTTTTGAGTAGAGAAAATGCAAATACAATAGTGGGGTGATATGGTTAGACATGGTAGGGTCACACCAATTTGGGTTGGGTGTTGGGTCAAGTTGGTCAGGCTTGGGCCAAGATTTAATTAAAATTATAATTTTAAACCAAATTAAATCATGTATGAAATGGGAGCACAAGGGAGATTAAATCGGTGGCACGCAAGTGGCACGTGCATAGTAGACTCAAAACAGGCCAGGGCCATATATTGGGTCGACTGGATTGGACCGATGTCGGGCCCGAAAATTAAATTGGAAGTCATGTCACAAATTACGGTAGATAATTAATTGGCCTAAATTGACCCAAAAGTTGTGCGAAGCAATTGAAGCACAAGATGGTGTGTCTGAGTGGGACACGAAGGTCATGGGTGAAGAGTGTCTCGAGTAGATCATGCATGATAAGTTGGTTTTGAGAAAATGACTAGCCTTGTGCTCCGAAATTAAAAGTCACGGTAACGTGCATATGATGATCAAAGATAAAAGTGGAAAATCAATTAATAATTAATTAATGATCAAATGGTCTAAATTGTCCCGAAGTTGTGTGAAGCAAAAAGAGTACAAGAGAATAAGTTTGGATGGGACATGATATATCAATGTGAAGGTAATCTTGTCTACTACACACTGATGAAGGGAGTTTCCAGAGATTGGCATCCTTGACACTCCAGAAGTCAAAGTTACGATAAAGAGCATTAAATCAAATAATAATCAAATAATAATATTTATTGCAAATAATTGATTTATAAAATTGAAAAAAATAAGCCCTAAATTTAGGGGGCTTACAAGAGGTATAAAAAATTCAAGTTATTTTTTGATATTATTTGGTATAAACTCAAAGTTTGTCAAAATGGGGGAGATTGTTGGCCCATTGGTCTTAGTCACGCCTGATTTTGACAATCAACATAAACTTTAGTCGATATACAAATAATACATTACAGGTACAAGAACAGAACGTCTACTTCAAACGAGCTACTACTCATCGTCTTCGTTGTTCAAAAACTACAGATGCATATTAAGATTTGTTTTATATTTATTCTATATTTTTCCTTTTTTGACTCTAGAAAAAATGTGAGATTGATTGGATTGGCAACTGACTTTCTATTTGTCACGCCCCGGTCCCAAATATGCGGAACCGAGCCACGTGGCGATGGCCAGTGAGTACCACTCTAATGGTCATCCCAATTTAATGGAACCATTAGGGTAGCACTTAAGTTGTAAAATACTCAATAGTAATCAGGCCCAAACTAATCTCAAGTAAACTAATCTCATCCACGGGAACATGAACATAAAGAATAGGAAATATGAGAACCAGTCTGCAGCCTAATAATCATATTGCCCAAATAGACTCGAAAGGAATAATATGAGTCTATAAATAATATTCTATTAAGCGATCAAAACAACATGAAATAAAACATGTAAACTACGAAAGAGTGGATACATGTAAAGAGTGAATACATTGAATAAGTAGAACTCATCAACAATCCAACAAAAGTCCTTTGTAGTCCAAGCGGCTAATCTGGAAGGAAACCAGGTCCTCAGTGGGACGCAACAAGGTACATAATATATAGGCCAGATATACGACAGTTAGAAAAGATAAAGTATATTAAGACTGATAAAGTGGGTGAATCTAACCTAACCATCTAGCAAGAAAATACAATTTAAGAAATATCACTCGAACACGTGGGCTGTCACGGTGTAATCCGGAGATATGGTACGCAACCTCGGTAACTATAAAAAATTTACAGTTCCGATAAGGAACTATGGTAACTATGAATATTCGAGGCTCTGGGTAAGAGGCAACGGTAACAATGTGGGAAAGTAGCCTAAGTGCACGGAATATGTTTCTTCCCGCCCATGTGACTTCATGAATAATATCCATGAGACGTTCGGCCAGAACCTCTAGCTAAAACAACGAGTCATAATAGAAAAATAACAGTGCATGCATATCAATGTCAATGTCCTAGAAACTAGTCACGGATTTTCGTTATCAAGATGTAATCAAGTACGGGAATCCGTCAATAATGTACTGTCACATGAATATGTCCTAGGGTCAGAGTGTACCCCGCGACGAGTTATCCCAGAAATGCAATGTAAATATCTAGTAACAATACCCGATGGCACTAACGTTCATCGACTCCCAAATGTGATTCGGACGCAAAGTATCAAACACGGCCCTAGGTGATGTGCTAACATAAGCAGAATAAATATTTAAATGTAAAAATGGAATTGAAGTACAAATATGGCAAGATACACTTGCCTGGCTCCGGATGCTGAAGAGGTAGAGCTGGTCCCACGTCCAAGTCCGAAGAGTTCAAAGGACCTAGAAAGTCATTTGAAAATTAATAATTACTTAATTTATTAATAGCTTATTCAAAATAGACTAGGCACATGACAACTTAGGCTTCATGGCTAACCATTTACCTAATATAACTTGCTACTATAGTTATACATCTTAATCAGGTTTCAGGCTAAACATCTAACAAGCTATCTAGCTTATGCATAACTCAAAACACTTAAACTAAGTCATACGCAACCTATTTGAACATTTCAACTTATCCTTCCTGGAGTGTCTAAAAGTATCATTACTGCCACTTTTGCTTTCATGGCCCTGTCAAGCACCAGCAAGCATTTATCTTCATAATTTTGTTTTTTTGTCGAACCCCAAATTGGGTCCTCATGCACTACTAACACTCATATGGAACACCATGGGGTCAACAAGCTCGTATCCTTCTCTTCTGTCAGTAAAACCAATTTTTTTACACATAACAGTCTTTCTTCTCGCATGAAACCCCGACTTCATATATCTTCGTTCATATAGCTTTCACACGTTCACATAGCCAGAATCAAAATGCCCACTTGGTGGGTCATGCCCACCAAACCTCAAAATAACCCAACAGGATCCCCTCATTTATATGTACTGCCCACATAAAATATTTTACTGATGTATTTACATCATAGTTCACTCTTTTATCATATTCATACGAAAACCCTACATTAGGACATGCAACTACTAAAGGCATAGCTTACAACACACTGAACCTATTACCACTTTTAATCTTCTTAAGTCCTCATATGCACATGCGTTAGGGATGAAACAACAAATACAGAATGAACTTGATATTAACCATCTACAGAACACTCCATAGGAAAAATCTCATGCACTATATATATATATATATATATATATATTCTAGCAAAAATATATATATATATATATATATTTTCTAGTATATATATATATATATATATATATATATATATATATATATATATATTAAAAAAATATATATATATATATATATATATATATATATATATATAAAAGGAAGGCAGAGCAAGTATAATGGTTGGAAACCTATAGTTAATAGGAACAAGGAATTTGAGGGACTCACACAGGGAAGGGACGTCGGTAGTGGGGTGGTTGGTGCGTGATCTACAGCCGCGTTGCTGCGCGAAGGCGTCGCACTGGTCGATGCGTCGAGAAGTCGTTGGAGTTGGTCCCTACAACCGTGCACACGGTTGATCCTGTAGGCGGCTGCTCCCTCGAGTGAAGACGAGGTCGGTGGCCTCGTCGATGCTGTCCTCCAGGCTCCAGCGACGACGGCGATGCCATCTCACGGGAAGAAGGAGGTGGAGAATGGACTTGGGAAATGGAGGTTGTAGTTTGAGGCGGCTAGGGTTTTTGCATCGAATGAGAGAAATATAGAGATCATTTATAGGGGAAGGTGAGAGAGCTGGTCGATGCCTCTCGTACAGGCGTAGGAGAAATCCATAGTACTTTTGCAGAACCTCAGCTGCGGGGAAGGTGGAAGAGATGTACAGTGGGTATAAGGGGTTTTCGGGTTTGGAATTTAACGGGTTTGAACAACGAATCCGTTAGTCAACTAAGGGGTTTCCTTAGTTGGCTGCTACTATTTCAACGGATTGCCGGTTCACAGACCTTAATGGCCATGTTGGCCTGCTCGTTTTGCTAAGGAGAGCAGGATTTTATTTTTTAGGTTTGGGGTTTGCCACCCAGATCCGATATTTTATAGCCATTTTTGGAAAGAAAAATTGAATTCGGAAGAACGATTTAGGGATTTGCTTGGA
This sequence comes from Iris pallida, assembly GCA_029216955.1. Taxonomy (NCBI): domain Eukaryota; kingdom Viridiplantae; phylum Streptophyta; class Magnoliopsida; order Asparagales; family Iridaceae; genus Iris; species Iris pallida. The sequence continues at coordinate 11,259,281 of JANAVB010031215.1, read as the reverse complement.
AGAAAAAAGAAAGTGAATATCTAAGCTCTAATTAACATCTTAAGTAAATAACTAAAACTAAATCCATCATTAGTTGCCAAATAAAATATTACATAATCCTAGTTAAAAAATGGTTAGGCTATTCTAATATTTATATGTTGTTTTCAACCAACTTAAATACCATAAGAAAAAATAATTTTTGCAGTCATTAAGTTCGGCTACTATAGTTAAAAAAAATAGATAAAAATAATTTATGAATTTTGGGGGCTCACATCATTTCCCCCTTAGAAAATTTCGTCCCCGAATTTTAAATTGATGGCACGATTAGGAAAACTCGATTTAAAGGAATGTTATGATATTCAAAAGTTGTACATGAATTCGTACCTCGATCCCCGAACAAGTGAGAAAAATGCTTCCGAATGGAATCCTCACGCTCCGAAGTGGACTCATCCGAAAAAAAAAGCTTCAATGCAACCCGAACAAGTCGAATAGTCTGCCCTCTCAAAACCTTCTTACTGCGATCGAGTATCGCAACTAGCTGCTCCACATAAGGGGTTTCGTCCAACTGTAATCTCAGAATGGTCTAGCACATGACTAGGGTCTGCCACGGGCCACCTCAACTGTGACATGTGGAAAACATCTTAGACACCCTCAAGTGACGGAGGTAATGCAAGACGATAAGCCACCTCACCAACTCGCTCCAGAATGTCGAAGGGCCCGAAGTACCTCGGACTCAACTTGCCTCTGCTGCCAAATCTAATAATCCCCCATGTTGGTGACATCCTCAAGAATATGTGATCGCCTTCCTTGAACTCCAAATGTCGACAATAGTATCAGCCCAATCCTTCTGCCTATCCTGTGCCGCTCTAAGGTAGCTCTGAATCTGCTTCACTTTCTCCACTGTCTGCGCCATAAGTTTTTTGGATCAAGTATCTGACACTCTTCAACGTCACTCCAACAAACTGGAGACCTGTACTACCTGCCGTACAATACCTCGAACGGTGACATCAGTATGCTCGCCTGCTAGCTGTTATTGTAGAAGAATTCTACCAAATGTAAATGATCTTCCCAAGATCCTCCAAAATCCAACATTCAAGCTCTAGGCATATCCTCAAGTGTCTGGATTGTACGCTCTATCTGTCCGTCGATCTGCGGGTGATAAGTTGTGTCAAAACTTGAGACGAATCTCTAAACTCTTCTGCATACTCCTCCAAAAATGAGATATGAATCTCGAATCTCGATTCGACACAATATTGACTGGTACTCCATGCAGACGCACTATCTGCCTCATGTATAAATCAGTCAGAATCTTCATAGATTGCCCAACTCTGAAGGGCAAGAAATGAGTCGACTTGGTGAGTCGATCCACGATGACCCAAACTACATCCTTTCCGCCGGGGCTCCTTGGGAATACAGTGACGAAGTCCACCATGATATGTTCTCACTTTTACTCAGGAATGGAAAGTGGATGCAATAGTCCAGCAGGGTGATATGTTTCCACTTTTACTCAGGAATGGGAAGTGGCTGCAATAGTCCAGCAGACCTCTGGTGCTCGGCGTTGACCTGCTGACAGAACAAGCATCTCACTACGAATCGAGTGATCTTCCTCTTCATCCTAAGCCATTAATAATGCTGACGCAATCCCTGTACATCTTTGTACTCCCGGGATGAATAAAATATATCGAGCTATGCGCCTCAACCATCAAGTGTAGCTTACTACTAGAAATGCATAGGCGATCTCTATACATCAATGTCCTGTCTTCATGAATCTGCAGTCCTGTATGCATGATGACCTCGGTTCTCTCTCGGAGTCTCCTGAATCTTGCATCTGTAGGCAGTGCGACCTTGATCCTCTCAACCAAAGAAGATTGTACCCCAAGGGTAGATAACTGTCCGTCCATACCTGGCAACATGACCTCTATCCCCAACTCCTGGAGGCCCTCCAACAAATGACGCTGAGTCGTCAAGAAGTATGCCGCAGGATTCCTGCTCAAAGTATCCACCACGATAATCGCCTTGCCGGATGAAACTGTAACTCTATCTCAAAGTCCTTCGTCAACTCCAGCCAACGTCTTTGTCTCATGTTCAACTCCTTCTGCGTAAAGACGTACTTCAGGCTCTTGTGATCAATATATCTCTACCCACTCTCTGTAGAGATAGTGCCTCCATAGCTTCAGTATAAATATCACTACTGCTAGCTCCAAGTTGTGCATCGAGTAGTTTTTTTCATGTACCCTCAACTATCTCGATGATCCGTCCAGATAAACTCCTGATCTTTATGCGTCAAACGCGTCATAGGCCCAGCAATCCTCAAAAAGTTTTCTACGAACCTCCGATAATTTTCTGCAAGTCCGAGAAAGCGCTCAAAACCTTCGTAACTGATGTCGGTGTAGGCCAAGTCTTTACTGCTGCAATCTTCTCTGGATACACCGCTAATCCAACTCCAGTAATGATATGTCATAGGAAAGATACCTTGCTTAGACAGAACTCATACTTAATTAGCTTGGCATAGATTCTTTCTTTCCTCAACGTCTCCAGCACAATCCTGAGATGCTTCTCATGCTCCTCGTGCCTCTTAGAGTACACCAAAATGTCATCGATTTAAATACAACCATGAACTTATCCAAGTGCTGGTGGAACACCTTATTCATCAGACTCACGAACACAGCTGGCACATTGGTTAAACCAAATGGCATCACAAGGAACTCATAGTGTCCATACTTCATCCGAAAGGCTGTCTTCGAAATGTTCTTCTTCTGAACCTTGATCTAGTGATAGCTTGACCTGAAATCAATCTTCGAAAACACACAAGCACTGTCTAACTGATCAAACAAATCATCTATGCGTGGCAAGGGGTACTCGTTCTTTACTGTCACAGTATTTATTTCCCTATAGTCGATGCACAAACATATCAGTCACTCCTATCCTAATTCTTCTAAGAATTTAACTCTCTCATAGGATTTCTCCAGCATCGGTTTAAGCCTCAAGTTAACCATCTATTACTCTCGTGATCTTGTAGCTCTTTCATACATCTTGTGTTTATCATATTTTCTTATGTTAAGCATAGCCAAAGGTTCAACTCAAATATAGGTTCCGTACTTTATTTACAATAGTAGCTAGTCTGTACCTTATATTACTATTCCCTTGTCATAATTCATTTCTTTATCGTAGACTTAATCTGCTCTCAAATGATCCCTTAAGCTTTTATCGGCATTCTCAATCTATTTCTTACTTAGTCCCCCAATATGATATCCTTAAATACAGCTATCAATTGTTTCTTTATATTTCCCGAATACGGTCGTAATCCGATGCTATCTTCTAAATGTTCCTACTCAGCGATTTCAGAATTTTTATCCTAGGTATATGACATCAACTATTTCGTCCAGGTTGACCCTCCACCTAATTTTATCTTAACCTATGCCATATATCAATTCATATTTCTCAATTTGTTTCTTTCTGTCGTTATTACTCAGAGTCATCCCAATATAAAAATTGGTACTATTCAAATATGAGTTTACTCGAAATTCTAATATCAGAAAACCTACTCCAAGCTTAGAGCCTCAAGTTTTTATTTTCTTATTTCCTTGACACATTTTTTCATACTACCATGAACTATAGCTAACCCTAACATCTAATTGTGCATTACCATAAATCATCATATAGTACTTGAACTTCCATCATTCAGTAAATCCTTCTAGCCACTATTACTTCTAATTTACTTCAAACTCAGGCAATGGGCAGATTTTATCTAATTTTAGGCTCATATTGCTAGGTACAAATCTTACATTAAACCTTAGACCATCAATTCCTTCTAGCTCAATATTTGAAAAACTATCTAGCCTAACCCTTCTTACTATGGATAACTATTTTCCTACCGAATATTCAATCAAGTACTCCTTCTTTGTTTTGATGAGGATATGCATCTGGAGATAATCACCACGAACGAGCGTTCGTCTTTTCGAAGTAGTAGGAAGAGACGAGAAACAAAAATAGCGATATTGAGGGATAATGAATGAATACACTTATGAAGTTCAAGAAGGATAATCAAATGTAAAGGCAGTTTTCAAATCAGCTGTGGATTGAGATCCTATTCAATCTCGATCATAACTACAGGCTCACTCAGTACAATAACGTAACCGAAGAGATAAATTCGAGACCTACATGGGCCACCACAAAAACATATCATGCCCCGATCCCAAATATGCATAACCGAGTCACGTGGCGATGGCCAGTGAGTACCACGCTAATGGT